>VUQG01000229.1:35254-45633 GCA_015106755.1 Etia nguti
CCCCCCCCCCCAAAATGAATCTGGAATAAACATGTTGCAGTGAAACCTGGTGGCAACACAAAATACAGACATAGACACAGATTATAAACTTTAACTTCTTCACCTGTGCTTGACCATTTTGTCTTAAACCCACACTCGGCCTGCCAGTCTTCTGCCAGTACATCCTTCACCAGCTCATTAAACAAGGATAAAGGACAAGGGCTCAACCCGTTGCATCCTGGCACAGGGTTTGGGTAGGGGTTGTTCCGAGAGTCATTGCGGTAGTGCAGCTCCACAGAATAGGATCTGGGTAATTATTAGGACGAATCCAATGAGAGGACACACATCGGTAAGTGTTATGCAAATGTATTTGTATTATGCCATGTTTTCACAACTGCAGTCCTGGGCAGCTGCTAAAATTTCCATCAGATCGCAAAGGAAAGGTATTTGCTCGGTGCAACCAAACAGAAAACCGCGATAACTCAAAATGTGGTGGGCATCTGACCTACATAGCGTGCTTGAATATGCAAAAGAGAGTAGTGCAGGAAATAAAACTGGATGGAAGTCATTACCCATCATGCTCCTGGTAGAACTCAAAGAGTTGACAGGCAGCGTAAGGAGGAAGATGCCCGTTATACACGTCCAGAGCTGCCTGGAGGGTGATGAGTGTAGAGTCATGCTGGAACGAGGAACAAGCACCACAGCAATAAGAAGGCGAGGAGATACAGTACATCAAGCAGCAGTTTACACAGCAGATTATAAATGTGTGCTCGTACACAAACAATGCACTTACAGCTGAGTACATAATGAATTTGAGAGCGCTCCCTTGCTCTACAGCCTTAGAGAAATTCCTCAGGATGGCATTCAGCAGGACCCCTGGTGAATTACCACAATGTCAACAGTGCAAATTAATTTTTCTCACATACCAAGACAATCCTTTTGACCTTATTGAGTATCCTGTCTTGGCCCTGTAATCATCTTTGTCCCATTAGCTCATATGTGCTAATAAACAAAGCTTCGGCCAGCAGCCACATGAGATAAACAGAGCTTTTTTTTTTTTTCCTCTTGAGTGCTCTAAATTAATTGCCTCTAATGTGAATTCCCACCTCCCGAGAGCCTGGCCTTCTCTTTTCGCTTGTGACTGAGGATGCTGTACATGACCTCAAAGGAAGCTATTCTCTTCAGGTTGTCCAAGACCTCTTGGGTGGCCCAGCGTGGTAGAGTCAAGTTATGAATCCTCTGCAGAAGAGAAGAATGTTCATTACGGCTCTGCCTTACGCTAATAATCACATTATACAACATGGCAACAAAGAAGGTTTAAATGGCCGTACTTCATAGTTTCTATTATCCCGTCTATTTTTAGCACCAGTCTGAAGATAACAGATGCTCATTTTGCAAGTGTGAGTGAACATATTCAACCTGGCCTAGAATCCACCCATCTCATTATGCTTTAATTATCATTTCAATATGTTGCCCCATTCGTCTTTTACTGTATGTATAAAGTGATTTCCCCGCACTCCTACCCTCGCTCTATTTCTCTGGAGATACGTTGAAGAAAGCACATTATTGTCCCTTTTTCTGTTTTTCTCTGTCACTTCTCTGCATCTGGGTTTTGTAGCAGCTTGTAATGTGCATAATACAGGTAGCAGAAATTTTTGTGGGCTTGCTTTAAAGTATACCTCACAGTTAAGAGTGTCGTGGACCCTCCATATTTTTTTGCCAACCAGCTTGGACACGGGGTAGCCAGTGTGGTTGGAGAGAGCCTCCACAAAGTACTGCAGAGGGAACAAAAGAATAAGGACATCAGTTTAAACTCTTTAAATAATAAGGCTCAAGGGAACACAACACTTTAATTACCATTTTTATGAGTAATATTCCATTTATTTATGGATATTTGTCCAGGCACACTGATTAGATATCTATTTTAGGGGTTTATAATCAAAAATTGCATATATTACCATTAGTAGTTCCTTAATGTGGCAATGCCTGTAAGTTTAACCTTTGGTCAGATAACAAGGTGATACATAGCACCAGTTTGCTTCGTGTATATACCTTGCAGGTACTCTGCCTCCAGCAGAGGGTGTTAAAATTCAATGCAGGATGCCCTGGCCTGATCTCAAACATCACCCTAATAGGCTGCACGTGGGACTCCATTTAATTAAAACCATTTTATTGTAATTCTTAATCTAATTCAATCCAACCGTTAATTAGTGTCTCTGAGAATGTGAGAGAAATTGCACTGTGCAGCTTTTTGTAGGCACTGGAGTCACCGTGCCTGAGAAAATCACTGAGAGGACATGATGTCTTCAGCATAACAAACACGTCTACTAGAGGTGCTGATTACGTTGACATCAACAACTGTGAAGTATATACTTACTGAAATAGGCATTTTAGCATGTGAGTTAATTTACAAATTAGGGCCGGGATAAGCAGACCGGGAGAGGCTGAGGTAAGGAAACGATTTCGTTAGCAGCAATTTTGATTGTGTAAGCCTGATGATATTAAACAACAGGGTTACAAACAAGTTTTCACTGGTTAGCAGGCACATGACTCACGGAAAAGAAAAGCTGAACACAAACTAGGCTGTGAGCATTCATGTCACTGAACAGATGCTGAGGATGGGCTACAGAACAGTGTATTTAGAGGACCGTCTGACTGTGTGGAGACAGCCTTTGTCTTACCTGGTGAGCTTTAAGGAACTTCTGGTAGGGATGACTCTCGAAGGTCTCCGTCATCATCGCGCTGAACCTTGGACAGTCTTTACCTGGAGACCTCAGCAACTTTAAAATAGCAGTTAAACATCAGTGGAAATAACGAACGTTAACTCCAGGTACTTCTTCTGGGCACAAATGTATGCTCATTTCACACTTTAACACTGTGGGGAATCACAGCTGGGATGTACACAGATGGCCGCATGAAGCTACAGAGAGAAGCCCAAAATAATTTACACAATTTTGTAATCAGCTTTGCGTGGCTGCTGCTGTGAAAAGAAAATATTTATGTGGCTCAGCAGTCCACCTTGTCAAGGGCCCTGGGGATGGTGTGCACTGGAATAGGCCGCCACAGTAACTGGGGCATGATGGGTCTGGTTTGGGGGAACAGCCCAGCAAGGCAAGCCTGGGCACTCATCAGAGTGCGGTCGTAGTCAGTACTCCGCACATATATCTGTTGTAATCACAAAGAGAACATGGCATTAAAAAGCATTCATATGCTGGTACTGGAGTGGTTTCACTGATCCGACTATGCGCTGTGTTCTGGGGTAAATGAGGCTTACGTTTCTCTTCTACATTTAGAAATCTCATTAAAATTTTTCCTTTTTATTTTTGCAAGCAGTAGTCATCCCAAGTCAACTGAGGTACTCCCTTAACCCAAAGAGTCATAGAAGAGCCAAATGAATGAGAAGGAAAGGGGGGGGGGTACGATCTGTCTTGCTGTGATCTCTTCTGACATCAGTCTTCCCTCTTCTATATCTCTCTGTCACTCTCTATCAGGTTTTTACACATCGTAAATCAAGCTGATAAGGTTGGATGTTCTTGTGATACCAAGAGTGCTTCTGTTTTGCCCCCCTTTTGTGAAAGTAAAACAGACTTGGTAACACGAGAAAAGGTATGGCACAAGTTCACTGAGATCTAGACAAGAGATTATCAGTGATAGGTTCTGAGAACAGCTGTCATTACTTGTGGTAATTGTGTGTTATTTAAGAGAGAAAGAATAGCACTTAAAGCAAGAATGACAAAGAGGGGTTAAAAGACTGCGAGAGAGAAAAAGGAAGGTAATGAGTATAACAAAGCAGAGGCGAAAAAAGGAATTAGAAATATCTTATAATGTCAGTATGTTTAGGATCCAGCACACAGAAGCTGCATGTTTGCTGACAGCTGTACTTTACATGAAGCCCACGGGGTACATTACCCCCCCATGTTTAGCACACTACAAGGCCATGACAGTGAGTTCACCAAAATGAGTCAGGCTCATTAACTTATTGTATGTTTTTACAGACGTGACAGACGGCGACTGATCGTACGCGCACTTGATTTCACATTTTGGAGCGAGGGCACGCATGACAAAAGGCTTAGGCAGCTCACAACAGAGTTCACCTAAACAAAGATGGGGAAGGAAACAGCAATTAACACGCACATACACATATGTGTTTGCATACACAAATACACCTACCTCTTTACTGTTATAGTCTTCACTGAGGAAATTTCCGTAACGCCTCCTTAGAAACCGGCCCAGTTCAAACTGCTGTTTCATGCCCAGCTGGAAGGAAAATTGCCAGCATTTTACATTTTTAGCAGAATTTGACCTTTTGACTGAAAACGCTGCAGATTTATGGTCCTAATCAACCTTTTTACATAGATAAGCAACTTTTACCCCGTTACCAGTGTTTCTCAAAGACCACAAAATAATGAGTTTATACACTGTAAAGCAGCTAATTGCCCGACAACAGAGCAAAGTCACCGGAGGAAGGAATTTAATTAAAGCCCCAAGTCTGTTAAAAACATATTTTATATTGAAAGAGTTTAAGTAAATGAATGTGTTGTTTTTGAAGTACAGTGATGCATTCATTGTATTAAGTCTGTGATCCTTCTGTTTATGAATTTCTTGTCAAATTTTAAGCATCAAGTCTTCATTATTATTTTTCTTTTGTTTTACTTTTTCACTTTATATGGTGAACTGTGTGTCACCGCAGTTCAGGTATGGTGGCCTAAAAGAGCAAAACAAAATAATATTAAAGAGAAAACTAGAAACGTTTAAAAAGCACATACTTTGTAAACTTTTGAAATGTAATTTTCTGTTTTGTTATTATTTTTAAATGTCGGTGGTATTTTTTTTAAAAGTTATGTAATATTGTTTTGTAACTTTCTTTTTTTCTGTTGGTGTTTTTTCCTCATTTGTATGTTTAGATAAATAACATCTTTGACTGTTTTGTTGTTTGTTTGTTGCTATGCTGTTATTATTTATTTAGTTTGATGTTCTTCTCTTTTCTATAATGCTGTATTGGCATTTCTACAATTTTCTTTTCTTCTGCACTTCAGGGCCTCCGTACCACAGCCCAAATGATTTTGTTTAAAATAAGAGATAGAGTAAAACTGTTAGACGATTCAGTTTATACACCCAAAATCTCTTCACTTGTTTTGTTAACAACAAAACAAAATATCGATGACAAATCAAGTACCTCGGTCAACTGTCCGAAACCCTGAGCCCACACTTCCTCCCCGTATGGATCCCTGGGATACGACTCAATAGGTGATCGATCTCCGTGCCGGAACACCTGAACAGCAAAACGGATATTGTCACATGATGCCGTGCTGCTGTGTTTGCATTTACACTGTATACTTAAACAAGATTATCACCCTGAGACAGCGGTAATAAATAGAGATCTGTGGCTGTGGACAGAGTGGGCAGGATTTGAGGTACAAGTGTCATTCTGATGATGTCATCAAGGCACAATTGTTAGAACTGCTGCATTAGTGTTATTAACCTGACAGCTCACTTTCTGAGCCGTGACATAACAGAAAGGTTGAATTAACGGGATTGTGGACACATCTGATTCACTCTTGTTGATCCCACAGTAATTTTACAAACCACTCGAGTGTAACACATCATAAAAAAATAACACAAACACAAGTCAGCAAAGATACAAAGGCTTTTGAATATAATTACTGCACAACACCATGAGATTTTTTATTTATGTAAAGTAACTAAATCAGTAACTAAAAATAACAGTTTTCAAAAAACAAAGATTTGTGAATCTAAACTCAATAAAATTCAGTGGAGCTGCACAGGAGTTTGCTGAGGGCTAGCAGGAATTTAGTGGATTTAGCTAATAACACACTTTTACTTTAGCTAAAGTGTCAAGCAATTGCTTAAGCTGTAATAGTTAGGTAGTAGATATATAATTTTATATTATGCTGTCCCAAGGTGAGTGGTTAAAGCACTTAAGCAAAATACACATACAGTTTTTTTTAAAAAGGATACAGAAAACTAAAAAATAAGAAATGCCAAATCATAAGAATAGTGTGATTTTTTTCTTAAATCATTCAGTTGGGTAATAAGGTGTTATGTAAAGAGGTTTATGTATAAAGCTGCAGTGTGTGGGAGAGATATGCTAGACACTGTTGGAGTTTAGGCTCAAAGTAATCCTTTGTTGCGCAAAAAAGTGCAAAAACAATAATACTGATCGGGCAGGAAAACTACAATGCAATCAGTAACCATGCACAGCAAAGTATCTTCCAGATTATATAATAATCACGGGATTCAACAAAGAAATGCTGTCAAACATCTTGTATGCGATTACACTGCTCTGCTGACTGACAGCTGAATATGAAATTGCACTGAAATGTTCAAATTTCATCATTAACCATTTTAGTCACAGACGGGGGACGGGAGAACAAATGGGTGAACTTACAGCTACAACAAACTTCAGCACCCGGCACTCAGTCAAACAGATGCAACAGAGAAGGAACAAACAGCCCAAACTCTTCTGCAACTTCTGCATCTTATCAGCTAGTCGAGCGTCACCTGCTTTACAAAATTCTTTCACTGACAGAGGAAAAGTATCAAGACCGTTACATCACAATTTCACATTAAATAAGGAAACAAAAGAAACAGAAACAGTGCAGTGAAGAAGATAAAGTGGGTTGTGTGTACCAATCATGATCTCGGCATATGGTTTATATTATTATTGTATTTTTACTTTAAGTACACGCTGACTATGATAAGAGGAATCAACTAAGCATGTAACATAATAATGGAGACCACTTTTTTTCAATTTGGGTTACTTTGTTCTTAAAAGTTGAAGTCAGTTTCAGTCAATTTGCATGATCTGTTAGCAAGCTGAGCCACTGATCTATTGATAATTGTGTTCTTTCTTTCCAGTTAAGGAAAGAAAGAACGCGCTCTTGCACACGCTCTTTTCTACTCTGTAATATTCCTGTCAACATTCTTGATATTTTTTTATAATCACCTCTGTCAATACTTGATATTTATTATTGAGGGATTTGTATATATTGTGCTATTTCTTACATTTCTTAAATCTGTAACATATTGTATTGTTAAATAGTCTAGTCTGTTTCTGTTACTGTTATTTACACTGGAGCAACTGTAGCCCACATAATTTCCTTAGGGATTAATAAAGTATGCTGATTCTGATTAAGAGAAATTATTACTATGTTGTGATTCAAACATTAATTAAAACTTTAAAATGCAATATGCAGAGTGCGCATGCATGCAACAAAATGCTTTTTTTAAATATAAATGAAGATATGCACTTACCTCGGTGTGCTTGTTCACATATTTTGGTGTTGTAGTACAAATGATTCGCAGACATATAGATATATATATATATATGTGTGTGTGTGTGTGTGTGTGTGTGTGTGTGGGTGTGTCAAATCTTTACTCACACCCAGGTTGACACTAAGTGCATGTTTCAGTGAATTTAGGCAGTGCTTTTATAGCCTCCCTACCTGGCCTTGCGTGGGAGTCTCTCTCTCTCTCTCTCCCTCTTTCTCTTTCTCTCCACCTCTCCTCTGGGATTACTGGTCCCAGTCTATCTCCATTGTCGACTGGAGTCCAAGTCACTGTCTCCTTCTATTCCCCGCTGCGCAGATGACATGACAGCCCGCCACGGCAGGCATTTTTGTGTCAGCTTTTCATCTTATGAAAACATGTGTGGCCCTTGACTGTGTGGACAATTTCACTTTAAAAGCACCCCCACATTCAGATGCTTTACAATAGCGCCATGACAAAGTGTAGCTGCACCCACCTGGCTTCTAAAATTGTACTCCTGCATGTGTAAACACACATGTCCTCACTTAAGCACTGGCCCAGGGCCACAAACACTCATTATAACTTGCTATGTCATCCACTGCTGGTTTTGCCCTAAAATTACAGGGCCTGGAGTGTTTTCCCTTACTTGGCACACATGTAAGTATCTGTTAGTATCAAAGTAGCTTTATGAGATACAATGGGATTAGTAAGTGTAAAGATTTAGAGCTATACAGCGTTGCCATCATGTTTGATAAGTGTAAGATAGCATCTTTTGTAACAAGCAATTTAAAGTATTCACTGAGGTGGCGTGTCAGAGTAACATAAATGTTTTGGATACTAAATTAGGTTTTATAGATAATGATCTGCAAAGAAAAAAGAGCATAACTGGCAGCTTGTATACTGAGCGAGAATCCCGTGTACTTAGTTAAAACAACAAGAAGATTAAATGTATCCAGTTCTGCCTTTAGTTTGGTGATAATTTATATCTTTATTCTTCTGTTTGTATAGTTCACTAAAGTGTTTTCTAAAGGCTCATGTAGATTTTACCACAATGCCACTTCAGTTGTATATGTATGCAATTCTAATTATGTGTACTTCATACAAAGACTAAAATGCTGTTAGTTTTTGTCCTTTCAATACAGACTGCGATTTATTTTCAAGAAGACAAAAAATCTGATAATATTAGCCCTTTGCGTTGTAGTAATTTTTACAGTGTTACACAGTATTAAGGGAAACACACTGGATTTAAAGTATTTTTAGTTGTCACAGTTTAGCTTGTAACCTTAGTGTAATTGGTTTTGCCCTCATGTTTCAAAATATTTTCCTTTTTTCCTCTGCTTTCTTTCTTTCGTCTCTATTTGCCTTCTTGTTTCTCTGCGACTTTATTCTTCTCTGTTTTTTCTTAATTTGAAGATTATTCCTTCACATGCTTCTGTGCTATTACTTCCTCCCTTTGTTCTCTTCACACCCACTTCAGCGTCTGATTCAGTTCACCTGAGCTTCATTAACATTCTCTTTAGTGTGTAATCTGCGTGTTTTCAGTCAATCTTTTCCATATCATCATATGATCTATCTGTTTATTCCTGATTATTCGCTTTCCTGGTTTCCTTGTTCCCTTTTTGGGAACTCCGCTAGACACTTGAGAGTTCTGCCATATTCCTGCAGAGCCTTTTGTTCTGTATTTTTCTCTAAGTCATTAAAGAACATTTAATTTGACTGCCTGCTTGTTAGTCCCTTTTAATGTTCTGCATGGGGACCATTAAAGAACTTTACCTTAAAGAACTGGTAGTAAAGTCCATTGTAGCAACTATAATGCCTGCTTTTAAAACATATATGTGCACTGACGTTCAGCATATGTCGGAACTAATTTAAAACTCTGATACTGTGCAGAGGTCTGTGTGTACATCTGTTTAACCCCTTCAATTCCACAGCACAGCACTACACAGTAATCCTCTCACTGGTACACAAACACAGACACACACAGATGCATGCGGGCAACATGTGTGTAATACAGACTTTGGTACAGCTTGGCTTTGAAAACCATATCCCTTTACAAATTGGTCAGTGAATGCACCTGCACTCATCTACACAGTAACATATACATATATTTGCATATCCATTTAGGGTTTTTAGTGGAGGAAAAATAAATGCTTTTTACCATATGGGGCCAAAGGAAACCCATATATAGTGTAAAATTACATAGCCACATTGCATATTTGTTCAAAAAATGCTAAAATTCACACACTGGTTCATTGAAGGGTCACAAAACATTCATGTACACGCACTCTCTCCCTCTGTTGCTCTCATAAACATAAAGCACCAACACATACACACAGGCAGACATCTCTCACTCGATCAGTTTCCCTCCCTCTCCCCCGAGTGGTTATAGTGTGGTTTTTCCTTTCTTTTTCTCCTTTTCTTTCTTTTTTTGGTCTTTGTTGAAATAATTGCAGTGATTTTCAAGACCGTTGCCATGGCAACGCAGAGGTTGATGCGTGTTGACAGAATCTGTTGCAGGGCGACTGAGAGACTGAAAATGGGAGATAAGAGGTGGGAGGAGATGTGATGAGCGGCGTGTATGCGTGCGCGCACATGTGTGTGCGTGTGTGTGTGTGTGTATGTCTGTGTGTGCGCACTTTTGTGTGTGGAGCTGATGATGGTGTTGGTGGTATTAGTGCTTCAGTCCATATGATGAATGGAGACGAGCAGTATGGGACATCTAGAACGAGCCTCAAGATCAGGAATGAACAGTTATGAGTGTATGAGAGAAGCGCTGGTGGTGGGGGTGGGGGGAGGAAGGGGGTGCTATTTTAGTCTGGGCGTTGTCATGGAAACTGCAGCCTCACTACAAATGGAGACATCCAGAACACATGGATCGTCAAACAAATGGTGTGCGTAAGGCTCAGCGTGAAGCTACGCCATGGCTGTGCGACACTATGCCATCTGAGTCGAACCCACCCCCACCCACACAGACACCCACACCCCTCTGCAGCCTGATAACAGGGGCGTCTTCTTCATCGCAGACACTGAATATCAATGGGAGGGTGGTGGTAGTGTGTGTGTGTGTGTGTGTGTGTGTGTGTGGGGGGGGGGGGGGGTGTTTTGGGGGGGGGGGGGGGGGGGAAGGAGGG
>VUQG01000230.1:0-11700 GCA_015106755.1 Etia nguti
TAGGATAGCAAAGCCCTCTTTTCCACTTCTTCCATTCCAGTGGACACTCTTTCAATGATGAGGATGTACACATCCTGGACAGGGAGGAACGCTGGTTTGAGCGCGGAGTGAAGGAGGCCATTTACGTGAAAAGGGAAAGACCATCTCTGAATCGAGGAGGGGGCCTAAGGGTACATCTTTCGCCATCTTACAATGCTGTGATTGCAGCCATTCCCCAACTCTCTGTGAATGGTACTCATGGCCATTGATCAGTGGTCTTTGATCAGTGGGTTTTGGTCAGTGGTTGTTGATCAATGGTCATGAGAATTTGCATAATTAAGATTAAGGAACTGACCTCCCAGCCCATTGTTCCTTCAGTGGGCTGGTTTCAGTCGTTATGCAAATGTACTATTTATAAGATTGGGGAAACCTGCAGTCAGCTGAGACTGAAGAAGTCACTTGGATGAGTGACGAAACGTTTCTCCCACAAAACGCTACGTCCAGATGAACAGAATCAACTTTTGGAGAGTATAACATATACTATACACATATATACCATACATACTATAACTTTATTGGGCAGGGGTTGAATTTAATAGAAGAAAAATTAAATTACAGGAGCAAAAAAAATTATAAATGAGGGGTGAAAATTAATGATGAATATAAATTACTATTGATACAATAACAGATCTGTTTACTAATTTGTGCCCTGTTTAGTTTGTGTTGGCGATGGGGAACTACTTGAATAACAGCCAGCCTAAAACCAACAAAACTACAGGCTTTAAGATCAACTTCCTTACAGAGGTACACCAAATGATATTAAACATATTATGGAGTATTTATGTATGGGCTTGCGTGTGTATTTTATGACTCCACAATATCGCGTGCAGCTGAGCACAACCAAAACAGTGGACGGGAAGTCGACATTTCTGCATATCCTGGTTAAATCGTTATGTCAACACTTCCCGGATGTGTTGGATTTTTCCAAAGATCTTACGATGGTTCCACTTGCAGCAAAAGGTAGATTAATACATTTGCCTTTTAATATTTATTGAGAATCTTTTACAAATGTACTGGCACGATTGTCAAATTTAAGTGGTTGTTTTCATTTTGGCTACATCAGTTTTTTGTCTCTGAGCATCTTTTTCCTCTTGCCTCTGGTTTCCTATGTTGCACGCACACACACCTGCTTTTAGTAAACCAGAGGAACATCACTTCAGATCTGAATGACCTTCATACGACAATCCAGGACATTCGCTCAGCTTGTCAGAAGATGCCTGCGACTTCTGAGGACCGCTTTGCTGTTGTCATGAGTGTATCCTTAAAACCCCCCCACTGGGGACAAGGGACAGGGGATAAGGAAAACACTATGTAGTAAATAAGAGTAAACATTTTTGTGCCTTAACTTTATGGTGTTAAGAATTTCCTGGAAAACAGTCATCCAGCAATCCAGTCTCTGGAGTCTCTCCAACAGAGAGCCATGGAAGAATTCAGCAAGACTTCCTCCTACTTTGGAGAAGACAGCAAAGCCACAAATACCGAGGCCTTCTTTGGTATCTTTGCTGAATTCATAAACAAGTTTGAGGTGAGCAGGAAATATTTTGCCATTCTTCATTCAAATGATTATCTTTGTTGCATCTGCAGCATATTTCCCTTTGTAGTTCCCTCCCAGCCGTCTCAGTCGCTTTTGCTCAACTGCTTGTGATGTATAACCTAAAAGGTTGCAGATAAACAGTAGCACTGTGTTATCATCTGATGACTGCCTCATTACTTGCTATATTTTCTGCTTTGACAGTGTTTTTATTTTTAGAGAGGGCCATGCATTGTGTTTAGTAATGAACACTGTCTGCATTAAATCAAAAAGGCACTCTGCTAGGTTACAGCACTGATAATGAGCTTCATGATGTAAACTAGCAGGGCCACTTTGTAAACACTCAGCATTCATTAACGTGTTCCAGCCCGCCAGGCGTTTGATATTGCAGGTTTTGTATGCTATACTTTTGAAAAATCTAATGCTATTTTGCATATTTCAATAATTTGCATTTAGTGTTCAGGATGTTAAGTGCAGCAGCTCTTTGGTATCTCTTTTTTCTGTTGTTGCTTTTTCTTTTTGAGCTTTGCTGTGCTTGTGGTTTTCAAACTTATCTAACTTTTAATTTTTCTGGGTTTTTTTTTTTACATCTGTTTATTAACATTTCTATGTAGTGAGTAGACCACATGAATAAAAGTACGGGGCTACACCTCTTTGTCTATGATTTCAGGTGTATAAAATCAAGTACCTACCCATACCGTCTGCTTTTATAAACATCACTGGGACACATCAGTTCATGAAATTTCTCCCCTCCCAGATATTCCACAATCAACTCTAAGACATGTTATTGAAAAGTGAAGGTGTTTAAGAACCACAGCAGCTCAGCTACAAAGTGGCAGACCACATAAAGTTAAGAGCAGAGTCATCCAGTGCAACCTCTGTCATTAACATCAGCGCAAAAACTGTGCACCTGGAGCTTCATGGCATAGTTTTCCATGGCTGAGCACCTCCTGCAGGTGTACTGTATAGGTGACCCAGTACTTTTGTCCATATAGTGCACTCACAACGACTCTCACAAAAAATAAAAATGTATATCTAGAAATATTACATATTTCAATAAGCAGGATGCATGCAACAAAGCAGTAGGTTAGAAAAACGAAAAATAATACTACCTGGAAAAACAAAGGATGTATATAAAAGTAAATTAAAAGAAAATCCTGCAACCTTTTTTCTGCATTTCTTTGCCACAGAGAGCTCTGAGTGATCAGCAAGTTGCTGAAATCCCGAAAAGCCCCAGGAGTCCACGAATGGCCTCGCCGCTGGCCTGGTAACACACATGCACCTGTGGAGATTACAACACCCATTTGTTCATACAGAACACAGTATACTCAAGTACACAAACATCTTATATGCATATACTAGTATATAAATACACTAAAATACAAGCACATAAACTACACATCACTCAATCCACAATACCAAGCAAAAAAAAACAAGCTAGATGAAGGGAAAAGCAGAAACATTGGTATCAAAGACAGATAACGTAGCTTTATACCAGTGTTGTACTATATTATATGTATCTTCAGTGATGAAGACCAGTCAGTAGACTGCAACCTTGTTTAAACCATCAGGATAATTCTGCTGTTTGATAGTCGCTCAGTAACATCACATAGTTTAAGTTGTATATCACTAAGCCCTCTAAGTTTAGGTCATTGAGCAGCTGCATAGCGCGGTATGACAATGATTTAATAAAATCTTGTGGCATAACCACGATTAAGACATAGATCCAAAATTAGATATTTAATTTAAATATATTCGCACACACTCGTTGGTTCAGATGACAGTACAAAAGCAGTTTTTAAACTTGTTAACCTTTTTAAGGTGCCCACCGCACTGAATGTAACGTAAAGTCTTTACTAAGTGACGCTTGTTTTCTTAAGTAAGTCCTCAGCTTAGGATGCATTCTTTGCAGCACTCCTTTAGTTTCAGTGCAATTTTTCCATTTTTTACCATGCCAGCTGTAGTGGTAAGATTTTTTTTTGTATTGCTCTTGTATAATGCTTAACTCCTGACCCTACCAACTTGTGTATATGAATCATTGGCTTCAAATCACTGTTTGTGGAATTTTCCATCTCAAACCGTGCCAATATACCAGTTGTAGCTGTATGATTGATTGATTGATTTATTTCTGGATTGTTCATTTTGTTGCTGCATTGCTCCTTTATAATGCTTAACTTCTTATCCTACCAACATGTATGTATATAAAGGCGACACTGGCTCCAGTCTCGAAGACACTGATAGCAGATTGCCGAAGTGGGATTATGTGGATCTTACAGCGGGCACTGTGCAATAAATGAATGTTTAACTGTAGTCCACTGTTTGGTGTTATATCTATTAAAGTGTAAATAGGGATTATATTGTGCGTGTGGACTGTACAGAATAAGCCAGAGTACGAAGCAAACATATGCTACAATTTCTAAAGCACTTCGTTACTTTAATGTATTACCCAAGTATTTCTTTTACTGAATGTGCGATATGATGGGACCATAGAGTTTTACCACTGAGAGGGCAAAATATCAGTAAGTGTAGCAGCATTTGATATCATTTTCACACAACTAATAATGCAGTATACCAGCTGTTCAGATATTCCAGTGCTTTGTAAAAACTGAAGCTTATAGCTAATATTTTTTGAAATCATAAGACAAATTATTATGGTAACAGTCATGTGTGCAGTCAGTAAAACCTTTGTTTTCTAATGGTATAAGTTGTTCTGCCTGAAGTATAGAATGTAAACCTCTAAAGCATTGGTGTCCATTTAAGGCCTACTAAGTGTTAAGTGTGTGTTTTGTATTGTAATCAAAATCTGACAAATATAAAGAGCTGTGTGAGATCCACATTTGGGTGAATGTCTTCTTCAGACGTCTTAAGCTATCTTTATACAGGAATGCTGAATGGACTGTATCTATGCAAGGGCAAAATCAAACACCTCATATACCTGTGTCTGCATTTCCATGTCTTTACAACCTGATTACTGCTCCACATGGCATTGCTGCAACCAGTTAATCTCTGCTACTGCGGTGCAGTGTTTGATGAGCATTTGTCTTTGTAAGATAAGCCTGTATCTGCATTCTTCTCTTTTGGACATGAACACACACACACACAATCCCAATGTTACTTTGATAGCATATTATCACTGCCCACATCTTTAGTGTATTTTACTTGCGTTTAACACATTCAGCAATCACTTAGCTATTTTACTGGCAACAGGACTGTGTTGTGAAAAGACCTCCCTGTGTGGAGTAATAAATCTCTTACATTTTAACTAAACCGTGTAGTGGACGAGGTAAAAGTGGAGTTTGATCTTTTGGAATGGAACTGGAAGAAGCTTTGATTCCCAAGTCATTCGTGACACATTCGTGAATCGGTTGGCTCGCACGAGTCGACTTGCAGAGAGCCCAGCTGGAATGATACAAAGTGTGACGGCGTACTGAAAGGTAAGCTTGTTTTACTCAATTAATATCCAACAGAAAGCCTAAGAGGGTAAAATGGAGAGCTGCAGTTGTTGCTTTTATCTTAGATATAACTGTTTTTCCATTTTTTTTAATGATAATTTTTTATTATACTTTATTAGAGGAACTTTGACCAAGTGTTAAACAAGCCAGCAGATGTGTTTAAGAGTGAAGTATGTTTGGTACTGTATAAGGCAGTCTGTCTGACATGGTGGTCAACTCAACTGCATACAAATACTCACTGGCCACTTTATTAGGTACACATTGGGTTGCACAACTGCTCATGAAGGCAAATCGTTAATCATCTAATCACATGGCAGCAACTCGGTGCCAACTCAGTGATCAAGAGGACATGCTGAAGTTCAAACCAAGCATCAGAATGGAGATTTCTTTTTTAAGTGACTGGTTGTTCACGCCAGATGAGCCGGTCTAAATATTTCAGAAATTGTTTATCTACTGGGATTTTCCCACACAACCAGGGTTTCAGAGAATGGTCCAAGAAAAGAGAGAATATCTAGTGAGCAGCAGTTCTCTGGGAGAAAATGCCTCAGACGAGAATGGCCAAACTGCTTCAAGCTGACAAGCAGGCAAATAAGGTATGCAGAAGAGCATCTCTCAACACAGAACATGTCACAGACATGCTACAGTAGCAGAAGACCACATGGATCCATTCTGACCTGTGTCAACAGATCGGACTGTGGTGGCGCAGGAGATTCCCATCACGGACGGTCAGCTGAGAAATCTGCAGCAACTGTGTGATGCTTTCATGTCGATCTGGATCAAAATCTCTGAGAAATGTTTCATAAAGTTACTGAATTTATGCCATGAAGAAAAAAGCCAGTCCAAAACAGTTCTAGCAATGTGTATCTAAAATTTAAAAAAAGTCTGGTAATTTGCATTTTATGTCGGTGTTTAAGATGAAAAGAATTTTCTACTTCATTCACTGTTGGTGCCTGAGACTGACTTTGAATTCTTGGATTCCAGATGACCTTTGACCTTTCAGTAGACCGCCAGGGGACCAGTGTGCCCCCATCTCCGTCGCCATCTCCAGGGCATGGCAGTACGCTTGACACCGTGGATATAGTGGTGCTGGTAATCTATTTTCTACTGGTGCTGGGAGTCGGCTTATGGGTAAGCACAGAGAATGACACCAGCATTTTTACATGGTAATCTGTTTTCTTTGTCATACAAACTAAAATGAATTCAGATCTAATGCCCTAAAATATAAAACATATTGTGGAGACCTCTGTATAGTACATATCAATGCTTGCTATGAGGGATGCTTTCTAACTTAATCTTTGCTATCAGCAAATGTCCTTCAGTGAGGGCTAAATGATCTGTATCAAGCTTTATCAGAAGTTACATTCCACCTTTTCATATTGCCCCTTTTCTTGCCCTTCTTTCCATAATTAACTTCCTTTGATAACCTGGATGCTCACAAATGGAGATTAAAGGTCATATTACTGTTCACCGACAGTGAGAATGCAGTAATATTTTGATAACAACAAAGAAAACACCTCTAAATGTAAAAAGGTGGATTTGAGGTACCTGTGTTGACACATGAAGGCACATGAAGCTACAGAAGTTCACCTACTTTGGTGGACTTTGTAGCTCTACAAGCTAAAGGAATTGAGCCGGTGGGTCTGAAAGCCAGCCGGGATCTTTAGAAGCAGACGCATTGTGATAATTTATACACAGAAGATACGAGGGATGTTTAGATTTGGGATTGGGCAGTGAAATTTGAGTTTTGTGGTCACTGAGATATGTCGTTTTAGAAGTCTTAGAAGCCTTCTAACTTAATCTTTATCTTACAAATAGATTCCATTTCAGCATCATGAATAAATAGGTCTTCTGTTACTGTTATGTTAAAGAGGTTCTATAACATTTCCCATATTTTTCTAGTCCATGTGGAGGACGAAGCGCAGCACAGTGGATGGATACTTCTTAGCCGGAAAGAACATGACCTGGTGGCCGGTGAGTTAAAACTCACAGACTGGCTGACCGTAGCCGAAGTTTATCAGCTGGAAGTGCAGAAGCTCTATCTGGAGCACACTTTAAAAGTCAGATGGAGGCAAAATGTTCTGATTCTGACTCTCATCTATATTTAGGTGGGTGCTTCGCTGTTCGCCAGTAACATTGGCAGTGGACATTTCATCGGCCTGGCAGGGTCAGGAGCCGCAGCGGGAATTGGTGCCATTGCATACGAGTGGAATGTAAGAAAGAGAAAATAATCTGTCAAAAAATAACATTGATATGAAATATTAATAGGTTTAAATTCTTGATGGTGCTGATATTTGTTAACTGACAGGGTATGACGATGGTGCTGCTGCTGGGATGGCTCTTCCTGCCCATTTATATTGCCTCTGGTGTGAGTTTTCTACACACACTCTGAAAAAAGAAACAAAAAGAAACAAAAAGTTGTTGCATGCATGATTTTGGTAATTTATTCCCTTGTGATCTCACAGAGTTTGACCTTATTTCTTCTACAGGTGACAACCATGCCAGAATATCTGCAGAGGCGGTTTGGTGGTAGAAGAACTCAGTTGTTTATAGCTGTCATTTCCTTATTTATTTACATCTTTACAAAAATATCGGTAGGCTATAATTCACAATAGTGATTTATTTTGTGAAGCTTTGTCTAGCTTCATTTCTCTCTGGTTTGTAGTATAAATATATGTATGTTTTCGGCAAGGTGGACATGTATGCAGGTGCCCTGTTCATTCAGCTTGCCTTGAAATGGAACATTTACCTGGCTGTGGTGCTGCTGCTGTTAGTCACTGCTATCTATACTGTAGCAGGTGAGCTACAGTCCCACTCATGTTGCCTGTTCTGTATTTTATCAGCTTCTTGAAGTGCATAATATGCTGTTTGCTGTTCGTAGGTGGTCTGGCTGCAGTTATCTATACAGATGCAGCTCAGACTGCTATCATGCTGGCAGGAGCTCTGACTCTCATGGGCTTCAGTAAGTTGGATATGAGTGAAAATCACAGCTTCCAGTCTCTAACCCTTTATGATCCAGCTGATCTGACTATTTTGTCTCTACGTGTAGGTTTTGTGGAGGTTGGAGGCTGGAATGCTTTCATGGAGGGTTACAGCAACGCCATCCCATCAATTCGTGTACCCAACTCGACCTGTGGCATCCCCCGAGAAGATGCTTTCCACATCTTCAGGGATCCAGTGACCTCTGACCTCCCCTGGCCTGGTGTTATTGTCGGCATGTCCATCCCCTCCATGTGGTATTGGTGCTCTGATCAGGTCAGTGATTTTCAAAGCTAAAGTTATGAAAGTTAAAGTTATGAAAGGAAGCTTTCCCCTCTGAGAGTGTTTAATCGGTAGAGTTCAAATCAAAGACTTCATAGGCAAAGCTCGTTTCTACAGTGAAGGCAATTCAGAGCTCGTGAGCCCTGATTTACCAACATGGGTATAAATAATGAATTTAACATGTAAGATGTCGAGAGATCTTTCATCTATAAAATATAAAAGTATAACTTAGAGCTTTTACATCTTGTTGATGCCGATTTAAAATTTTCTCTGAAGTACTCAGAGAGTTTTAATCTGAAAATCCTCATCTTGAGAATTACTCCGTAAAGAAGCTGGCATGTTTCAAAGATCCGACTGAAGTAAGATAAGAAAAAGCATGGTTAGTTTGAATTAGCATTTACAGTCTGTCCAGTTACACCAACAGCATCTGTTTAGCCCCTGATATCTTATAAATTCCTGAGTGATAGCAGTAAGCTTTGTGGTTTTCTATTCTGGTTTACACTACACAGATATGTAGTTACCTTCTGATTTATATATATATTTAAGGTTACTGATGGTCAGCTTTTAATTCGGGACTCTCTGCAGGTCATTGTGCAGCGCTCTCTGGCCGCCAAGACCCTGACCCATGCAAAAGGAGGCTCTCTGCTAGCTGCGTACCTCAAAGTTCTGCCTTTCTTTGCCATCATGATCCCCGGCATGATCAGCAGGATACTTTACACAGGTACGGTGAGAACTGTATGCTGCAGCTGGAAAATTCTGTTTGATGTACAGATTTTACTACATATTATAACATTAGCCTCCATAATAGTGCTGAAAGTGGTGTGAGGTATTTAGGTAACACTAAACAAAAATATTGTGGATATTTGAGTTTGATTAATGCGTGTGTGTTTCTGCTGTGCACAGACGAAGTGGCTTGTGCAGAACCTGAGGTGTGCAGAGAGATTTGTGGCAACCCAGTGGGTTGTTCAGATATCGCTTATGCCAAACTGGTCATGGAGCTTCTTCCTGCAGGTGAGAGAGTATTTCTGCCGTTACACCTCGTTTCCTGCCTCGTGCTTTACGTGACGAGTCAGAGTCTTTTATGGTGACTGTGCGTCTTTCCTCCCAGGACTGCGGGGCTTGATGATGGCTGTGATGATTGCTGCTCTCATGTCCTCGCTGACCTCCATCTTTAACAGTGCCAGCACCATTTTCACCATGGACCTGTGGAAGAGTTTCAGATCCCGTGCTTCTGAATGGGAGCTCATGATTGTGGGCAGGTATGTGACCACCTCAGGGCACTCTGATATAAAACCTGCAGCATGTATGTCGTATGCTGACACTGAAGTTTGAGGAGAAAAGCACTTTATTCTCACTTAGAGCATCTACATTGGAAAACTGAGCATAGTATTAGTTCAGTAAGTCGATCCTGGCCAGAAGTCTGGCAGATCAGCTGGTGTTAATGCCAACCTGCGTAGCCTTTTATGATTCAATCAACAAATCTCACACAGGGGACACTGTTTAAGTTGCTGCTGCCTCTGCAAGTTATTTTGAATCACACCCCCACCCCAGCTCCTTCTTTTTATGTTGTCTGACTTAATGAATGTAATGTTTGTGGTCTTTGATGCCTGCTCTGTTCTGTAAAAGGCGTTTTGATGCTGCTCTCCACGCCTCCAGCTTTGCATGCATGCAAAATGAAGGAGTGGGGTGATCCCATTAGAGAGCTCATATATGAAATACTGCAGATGGAAATAACAGCCTACTTTAATTAAAGTGGTCCTGTTTGAAAAAGCTTTGTACGCCATTATAAGGTGCTTTAGATGAACTCATCCACCAAACTTTTCTGTCATGTTCACCCAAACCATTGTTTCCAGATATTACTCAATAATGGCTAAATGCATTGTGCCGTTTAGATTTCAGCGCCTTTAGTTTTCTGCTCTTTGTCATATCTGTGCATTACAGAACCTCATTATTTTTGCATAACGCCTGTTTTATGGTTTGATGTGTGTGCTGCAGAGTGTTTGTGCTTGTGTTGGTTGTGGTGTCTGTTTTGTGGATTCCAGTCGTCCAGGCCAGTCAAGGTGGTCAGCTCTTCATCTACATTCAATCCATCAGCACTTACCTCCAGCCCCCTGTCTCCATCATCTTCCTCATGGGCTGCTTTTGGAAGAGGACCAATGAGAAGGCAAGCTGTTTTGTTTTTTTTTGTTCAGAATGTTCTTGTAATTGATCAAGTAATTCATGGAAAATACACCTGCTGGTCACTTTATTAGTTACACCCGTTCAACTTCTCGCTACTGCAAATATCTAAACGGCCAATGACTCGGCAACAACTAAATGCTGCCCTGTGATTGACAGACGTGTTCAAGACGACTTGCTGAACTTGAATGGGACAATAAGGTCATTTAAGTGACTTGGCACAGTTGCTGTTTGGCGTGGCATGTTTCCAGCAACTTGTTGAATCTATGCCCTAAAGAAGTTAAGGCAGTTCTGAAGGCAAAAAGCAGGTCCAAGCCAGCATTAGCGAGGTGTCGCTAATGAAGTGGCCATTGAGTGTATATTCATGTTCTATTATACTGTGTATAATGCTGATGTTTGACTCCCTCCCTGATGCAGGGTGCTTTCTGGGGCCTGGCTATTGGCCTCGTGGTCGGGTGTATTCGCATGTTACTGGACTTCATCTACCCTGCTCCGCTGTGCTATGAAGAGGACGACAGACCTGCAGTGTTAAAATATGTTCATTACCTCTACTTCTCGATGTTGCTGTCCTTCATTACCCTCGTTGTGGTGGTTGTAGTGAGCTTGGCTACAGAGGAGCCAAAACCAGAGCAGGTGAAGCCACTGTTAAAACTTTCAAGAAAAGGCCTATTGTCTTTTCACTCACCTTTGCTAAGACATGAGGAATGGGTGACTGATACTGAGATGGAAACATTACAAGGATCAGCTCATAACATCACTCTGTAGCACCACTAGGTGTCAATAACACCTCAGGGTACATTTATAATGAGACTGTCTTGTTGATTATCTTTTAAAGTCTGAAGAGAACATTTCAACATATGTAGTGTAATTCATACCTCTCTACAATATATAGATTTCTTTAACTCTCAGAAAGTTTGACTGTCACCTTTGTTTCTTTTTAAAAAAAAATAAACAGATTAGTTGTCTCACATGGTTCACAAGATTCGACCCAGTGAAGCCTCAAGAGCAGGTGTTCGCATCAGAGCAAAGCAGCACAACCTTAGATGTAATTGCTATTCAGACGGATGATGTGGGAGCCGCAGGGAGAGAGGTGGGAAGCAGCAATGGAAAAGCTTGTCATCACAGGAAAGGTGGGTCTCTGTCCTGCTCTTTTCCATTTGGCAACTCTTCAGGCTTGCAGCTCAACACATCTATGAGACTATTCTAAGTTCCCCCCCCCCCCCCCCCCCCCCCCTCCACTTC
>VUQG01000236.1:0-16028 GCA_015106755.1 Etia nguti
GATTAATAATAACACAAAACACTGGGGCACTGACCCAGGACCATGACAGAAAAAGTGATTCTGTCTGATTCACACAGAGGATGTGAAACTATAATAAAAGTTATCCTTTTCTATGCTTTATACATCACAACAATTTGGTTTCTCATTGGTTAATGAATCAGCTTACTAAGTCTGTTTTTTTTTTCTTTCTTTTGAGGCAAGCAAATTTCATAGACACTTGAGGCTGGTGGACCAGCAATGGTTAGTATCTTAGCATACTTCCCGCAATGTCACCTGGCTCATTTCTTCTTCTCTTTTGTTTGTGACTCTTCTTGTTGAACTAGTCCAATTCCACAATAAAATAAATTAGCAGAAATGTCTCTTGTCCAGATTTGTTCCAGTGGGTGTAGTCTAAAGGTGTGGAACTTTAGTGTAATGTCAGTGACTAAATTACACAATCTGAATACACATTTTGCACATATTCAGGGATTATTTATCTACTTCTGTTTGTAAATTCTTCTAAATGTTTTCTTTTTAATTGTATAAAGTGTACTTAATTACAAAAAAAACACCAAATTATTATAATTATATTGAGAGCTTTATTTGAGTGAGGAATTGAACCAAGTTAATCAACAACCTGTTTCATCTGTAGGCAAAATCCAGATATCATGCCCATGTCACACACATCCACCACATGAAATCCATAGAAAGAAAAACAGTTTATGTTTTGCTAATTTTATTTGAATAAATCCTAAAATTAATCCTTTAACTGAAAGGTTAGCAGATGCCAATTATTTGCTGGCCTTCTTTTTAAACTAACATATTCTAGCAAACAAGATTCTGTACCTCACAGCAAGGAAACAGTGTATTAGAGTACATCAGATAGTATGTGTAGTATGTGTGAACAGCCTGCCGTTTTACAGGGTCTAATTTACACCACTCTACACATTTCTGGTAATTAATATTAGTTACTTAGTATTCAGTGGCTTTGAAAAATAGTGTATTATGTCACTTCTGAATGATCAAACAAATTAGCTTTATTTAAAATATGAAATGAGTTCAAACTGAATGTATTGAAAGGAAAACCAGTTTTTGGCCATTACAACTGCAGTTTTATTTCATAAGGTCACATAACAGTAAAAAATACACCTTTATTTCTGATATACAGTAAAAAACACAGACTCAGTTTTCCGTACTGGTCGACATTTTAAACAAAGCAACGAGGACATTGGTATAATAACCAGCACAGCTTTAGTAAACTGCTTTAAAAGTGGGTTAACTCTTGTTCTATTTCAACTGGGGCACTCAAAGCAGCAACAGTTGTTCCCTGTTCAAAAAAAAACAAAAAACAATCAAATAAACACATATTCTGACATTCCTGTGACTTTCTGTATTTCTGTTTGAAAGAGAATCGTTAATTTAATTTAACAGGAAAGCCACATTTAACTTTTAGGTCACATGAAAATGCAAAAATAATATCTGGACAGGTGCAAAAGGCATTATCCTCCTTTTGGGAGTGGGTAAGTGGGCGAGAATGAGAGCAGAGAATGTGGGACAATCCAGACAGCCATATGTGGTCGCAGCCTGTAAAATGATGTCAGGTTAAATGGCAATCCTTCACTGACTACACCAGCACTTTATATTCCTCCTGTCAGCACAGTACTGCTGGAATTTTGGACTGAGTTCGGGTTTGATTAGCATGTCTATCAACCTTTCAAATTGAAAGCATAAGATTTTGATGAATGTTTGCTTACGCATCAGTAAGACAGGGGCCAATTCTCCATACACTCCGTAAAAGAGCCAAGCTCATTTGGTGATCATCATTTAGTTATTCCTGGTAACATTGATCCAGCATATTCAATTCTTCAAAGCCACAAAGGCAAGCCAGAGTCAGTTTCCAATGAATCTGCTCACAGGCTAGTGGAAACATGTACTGAAGCTGTTAATAATAGCAAAAAGAAAAAGAAACAAAGCTCTGTTACAACTCTTACTTTATACTTAGATTCAAAAGTGAAGGTATAAAAAAAAACTCAAAAGAAACAAAGTAGAAAAATAAAATTACAAAAGCGGGTAGCAATAAAAACAAAAACAAAAAAAAACAAAACAGGCAATGTTTGTTCTTTTTAGTTGAAGCAACCTGCAGCAACCCTGGTACTCTGACAACAACCAAAGAAATTATTAGGTCATAAATGTCATTAAAATTCTCTTTCCTTTCAAAGTAAATAAGAATAAAACGCTACTATACTTACACCAATTTAAGGGTGTTGAAGGTAGAATTCACCCTCTAAGACATAGGCAGCATACATCAGGTAAAATTAGTTAATTGGAATTTGTGCTGTTTGTGTCATATCGACATATCTGTTTAAATAAGTTGTATTCTTATTTAAACAGAATGACAGTAAATCACACTTTTACCTCCCCATGGGTTTTGCTAATAAATGACATATTAGATAGTATTATTCTATCCTGACTGAAGCAATAATAAGAGAGTATACACTAAAGAAACACGATGATCATGCACTAGTCTCTCCACTTGAAATGTTCTTATTTTTATCAGCGCACAAGTCGTAACCACTTCCTTCCACAAGCATTTTTTTCTGTCATTTAATCTTGTTTCAACAGATGAGACTCAGAGATGGTGTAACTTTATGGTCAAGTTGCTGCGATACCTAATCCAAAATCTGGTCTGAAGAACTGACATATTCAGGAAATCGTCTACAGATTGATCTGGCTAAAATGATAAATCACTTTCAAAGGTCAGGCCCATGGAGACACATGTGTCTCGTTCTACTTTTTTTTTCTCCACTATGTTCCCAAGCTAGTGTCTGCTAGTCGCAGTGTATGTTTTATAGTCAGTTACTGGGTTTGTGACTGACTTTTAGTGGTAAGCAGGACGTCTAGAGTGAATTATAAGTAAAAGTGTGGCTTGTAAAACCAGTAAAATAAGATGGAGACAAAAAAGCTCACAATTTGTGGCAGCCACACTTACATTAAAGTAAATTGATGCAGTTATTTAGAAAGGTTGTCTTCATAAGTATTATTTTATACACAGAGAACACGGTTTGGATTCCTCATTGCATAATGGTATTTGTCTCTACAATTATGCTTTGAAATTTAATAGAATGGAGAGTGCTAATACTCACAACGGAGCGCGAGTTCAGAAATAGATGAATAGATGAATAGGAAAAAAACCCAATGAAGAAAGGAACTCTTAACGTTTCCTTTAAAGATTTGGACATCAAACATGCTTAGTATATTATACATATTACCAGTCTTTAATGCAGTGAGAAACTTGTAAGAAGTGCAGGCTAGAATGGGTTGATGACACCGATGTTGTTCAGGCTGCAGCTGATTTATATAAGAAAGACTTCAAAACTGCTTTAGCAATTTTTTTTAGCTTTTTGTTTGTTTGTTTGTTTATTTTTGTGGTAGACTTGAGTGTCTGTATATTTTAAATTGGAAAGCACCCTTTTTTACTCATCAGATCTTACTATGAGATCATTTGTTGTTTGTGTGTCATTGCGCAAAAGTGGGCATGCAAATACACATAGACATCCCCCATCTCAAATGGCAAAATGTTTGACCTGACCCACCCTAAAGCTGTTTGCATAGCATGGCGTGCAAAATCCTGAGTTTTGGAATCTGTCCATCATGTTGTTTACAGCCCCAGCACTGGATTTTCAGTTGGCCTGTCTTCCATCCTTGTATTCCAGGCATCTGGTATGCTTGCAGTTGTCGAGGGATGGCACATGAATTCTCACCCAGCTGCTTTGTTTGGGGTTTTGTGGCTGAAAGGCTTTGTGCTCACACCAAGCTGCTGATGGAGGCATGGTGGAAGCGCTTCTTTTTTTTTGTTTGGAGACCAAAAGAACCTCTGTTCTGTATTCTGGGTGCATGTGCTTTTCAAGAGATGCACATCAACATTAATACAAGATCCCTATTTAATACCACTTGAACTCATTGGTCCAGTTCATCTAATCTGTGCATGAGGTAATAGGTAGCACAAACACAAAACTTTAGAGAAATAGCAGGCAAATCTCAATTTCACCAATTTATTTTGCCATGCCAACAAACAAGCTAGCATTTCTGCCTTGTGGACTTCATCAGAGCATAAAACAAATGTGAAGGTTGTAACATTTACAGCATTCTGACAGTGTTTCTGATCTCATGCAACAACAGTCATACATTTTCAAACAGAGCAGAGTGAATGCAGCTGAGGTTAAAGTTTTCTGTACTATTACATTTCATATATACTTGTTTAGAGAAATGATTTTAAGCTAAAATCATCATCATTCAGTCCAGCAGGTGCCATTGTGATTGGTGATGAGATCCAACATTTATTTCTTTGATAAAATTCCCTGGCGGAAATAGCAGAAAGAGTTACATGTTCAAGTCCAGTGAACAGAGCAGCAGGAGAGCCTTGATTGGCTTCGTAGTTGTGTTTGGCTAAGACAGACTCTATGTGCCCAGTTCTGTAACTCTTGTTTGAATATTTCACTTAACATCTAAAGTGTTGTTACACTCACTGCATTTTCCACATCTGAAGTTTCCTTTTGAGTATCATTTTGGTTTGATAGGCTGAAAAGTGTGTTTACAATTGTCTCTGGTTGTTCAAGCACTTCAAAAACACAGTGATTCCACTTAGTCATCGCTCAGCTTTTAAGATGTGACAGTGTTAGTAATGTCTCTGAGTTTCTGGTGACAGTGGGTAAATTCAGTGGTGAAAATTATTCTTTCCAGTTGATGTTTTAGGTGTAAGCAGTTCAGATTTTAAAGCATTATTGTAGGCTGCTGATTATGGAGGGATGATACATTATTTCATTAAATCTTGATTTCATCTCCTTTGCCATGCTTTTGAATTATTGGGAGGTTTAAATTAAAACAATTTCATTTGGATTGCAAGCATAAAGGCTCTCAGTGTCAGTGTTGTAAAAAATGTCCACACTATGATTTTCTAAGCAATTTAGTACATCTTTTGTTTCTTTAAAGAAATTAGGTGTTGATGCTCCAATATCTTTTAGAAAAAACTTCAGTAGAGGTTCAGTAATAGATTTTATACCAGAGACAATAGTTCTTGATTAGGAATTGTACTTGGGGGTATTGCACTGAGAGGAATTCAATCTCTTGTGTAGCTCGTGAGAGCTACACTAGCATGCATGCAGAGACTTTTAATTTCACTTTTGATTTCATTCACTGGATTATTTTTTAGCTCTTTATAGCACTCTGAGTCCTCCACATGCAAGAGCATTTTAGTCCAATAATTGTTTAAACCCATGATCACAATCCCCCCTCCCTTGTCTGCAGATCTGATTGTAATTTCTGCATTTTTTAACTCTTCTAGCATTTGATGCTCAGCTTAAGGCATGGAAGATGAAGTTCCAACAAACGCGATCGGATTAGGAGAAAAAACTCCATAAAATATATTTACCATAAAACTTGTAACTTCAACTGCGATCACACTACTCTGTTTCAAGATTGTAGTTCTTGTTATCTATTACCTTTGGGTGTTGACACTCAAATTATGTGATTTTGGTTTAGTGCCATGGATGAACGTACTGGGCAGGCGCGTCCTCAGGAAAAGTCCACTACAGCACTGAGGCTTCCATTTGCTAATCTGCTGGGTATCCAGCCTGAACAGTGATCTAAGGCATATACAGTTATAAAACTAAGATACTGTAGATTCAGTCCTAAGTTTGCAAATCATCTCATTATTTTATGTCCTCTCTACTTAAAAGATTTCCAATAAAGAATATATGCCCCTGCATCTCAAAGTTCAAAGGTCTGCGTGCAGTGTCAAGGAGGAGAAGCTTGACTCTCTATGCTCACTATCCCACTGCTTCTTTTTGATAAGATGTAGTTTTTTTTTTCTTTTACTAATATTATGGATTTGGGTCCTCCATAACTAGGGATGACACTGGCATCTAGTGGTAGTGCATATGTATTACCATTAAGCGTGCGTTAATCCCACTATTTTCAACAACCTAAGCTTTGCTGCACTCTGCTGGCAATACTGAGGCAATGCAGAGTGTTGCCTAGAAATACATTTTACATATTAGGCATATTAAAAATTGCTGGAACTATGTCTTGTAAAAAAAAATGTTTTACAAACTGCTTTATAATGAGTAACTGTGGAGTAATTTGTGAACCCAGAAGAAAGAGATCACCAGCATCAAAAACGTGGGTTTTTGAGAAAAAGATAACTAGGTTAAACTCAGGAAACAGATGGAAGAAAATGGGTGGTCTAATGACCAGATACAGGGGAAAGTAGATAGACACAAAAAATGTGTCGGTTCTCCTAAACTGACCACAGAGGATTAAGGCTGCAAACGATGAGCCTTCGTCAAACTGCGTAAATCTCTGGCACACATAAAGCACCTCATGACTATTGCCATATAACACCCAATACACATGTATATAACAAATGCAGTATATATAACAAATGCAGTGCTTCATATCCGGAATTAAATTTCAATTTAGAACAGTACATGAATTGGACTGGACCAAACTGATAATCAGACAATGATCCTAAGAAAACAAGTACCAGTATTTTTATTTCTAGAGGGAAAGGAATAAGCTTTGATGGTTTTAAGGACAGAAAGGATGTAACAGATGGTTGGCAATTGTAAGGGAGATGATTCAAAAGCTGTGGGAAAGAAAATCATCTTTAACAGCACAGATATAACAAGGGAGTTTCTTAAAAATATTCCTCATAGAAAAAAAAAAAGCCTTTCAATTGTGCCACAAGTCTGGAGGGAGACTCCATCAAGATTAATAACACTGGCCCCTTCTTTGGTGCCATCTGGTGGCTTTAGAGAACTTTATTTATATAACTTCTACTTAATCAGGGCAGAGATCAGAGTCAAGAATATAACCAGACAAGCAGCAAAAGCACAGACAGCACTGAGCAGATGTGAAAGTTAAAAGTTTGCTTGTAATAAGTTAAAATGTGCAAACTAGTAGAAGGCAGTCTTTCAAACCCCAGTGTTTCCCCCAGAATACAAGGTGATGGTGAAGACTTACAATCAGAGACAGGTGCTTCAGGTGAGGTTCATAAATAAAATTGAATCTGCACCACATCGATGCTCCCACTGCCCCACGAGCAACACAGTTATGATTATCAGTATAATCAGCAATTTCATAAAGCTATAATTATTTGTAGTAGTACTAGTTGTTGTGGTGGTGTCTGTACTAAGTCAGAAGTTTACATCATACAATTACACTCACAAATTACTCACACTTGGTTTTATTATACACCCCTGCTGTTTTACTTTCTAAAACGTTTTCACATGCACTGTTATATGACTCTCTTTTCACTTTTGTCTGTCCCAGCGTGTCTCCATATGTTTTAATTTTTTTTTAATCCTTTTTTTTTGTCTCATAATGACTAGCTGTCTAAAATAAATATTCCGCTTCTATTTCTTCTACTTGCAGCCCCATGCTCCCGTAGCCTGTCAGCATAGTTCTTTCCTTCTAATCTGAACTGCTGGGGATTAAACAGACAGCCAACTCTTCATCCATAATTCTACCACCCCCTCCCTCCCTCTCTCTCCCTCTCTCTCCATCTATCTCTCTCTCTTTCTGACTTAGAGACATACACACACGCACAAAGCTCTGCCAGACTAGTCATTTGGAAACCATAAGCACGATGTTTGTTTGAGAGAGAGGGGTAGGTGGGTGGGATGGATTAGATTAAGTTGGTCCAAATTCAAGGGATCACTTGTAGCAAGAGGGGGTTACAGATAAAGGGAAAAAATAGAGCGCATGCCCGCGTTTGTGTGTGAGAGAAAGAGACAGAGAGGGATAGAAAGCGAGAGAGAAAATGGTCGAGTCATGCAATCAGAGCCAGAGTCTGGCAGCAGCAGGTTGTTTCAGCCCAGATATGACCCAACTCTCCCACCCCAACCCATCAATCTCCATCACCCTGCCCCGATTCCATAATATCACCGTAAACATTTCAAATCTCATCATGGCAGCCGGCAACAACCCATAGGAGTTTAGGACTGAATGTGGCATCATATACACACCACTGGACCAATAGGATCTGGGACCGAAGCACATGCACTGAGAGGAGTTGCTTTTTGTAGTAGAGGTGCAAGTGGAAACATTTGCCCTCCTCCTTCCTTGGTGTTAAAGGCGTTGGCACCTAGGATGCATTGGATCTAGTATGGATTTTGGAGTTTCATGTGACGTTTGAACAGAGAAGGGTGAGAAAGAGGAAAAGAGGAGGATAAACTTTGGAGAAGTTTGAGGACCAGCAAGGAGGGAAGGGAGGGGGGAAGACAGGAAGAAGAGGGCAGGGTGATGGGAAACACCAACCAGACTTCTAAAAAGAACAGTAAAAAGAAGAAGGTAAGGAAACATTTTATTGTTCTTGGATAACTAAAACTAGGATTACATAACAATTTCTAATTTCCTCTCTACTTGACACAAGAGACGTTTCAAATTTGCTTTTATTTGCAATATACAACATAAATAAATCTATTGAAAATGTCTGTAACAGTACAAAAATGGGCAAATTAGCCAAAATTTAGGTAATAGCTTTATGTGTTTCATAATCCGATTGGTTCCTCTCCTCTAAGGTAATGTCACCCATAGAACAAAGTGGTGCCCCATTGGCCGCTGCCATGCTGGGGGGACTGGGTGGTGCAGGGGAGATGGACACAGAGGATGAGGAGGAAGGAGGGAACGAGCGTGAATTTGATGAACCCCTGTGCGCTCTGGTTAAGAACTGCAACATGCTGCACAACATAGTGGGGCCTGCATGTATCTTCCTCAGACAGGGCTTCGCCCAAAGCCAGCTTGTATGTATTTACCCACACAACAAACACACACCACACAAACATACAGAACTGCCAGAATTGTCATAGCCAAAATCTCCCATAAATCCTTTCATCCATCCATTTCCGAAGTGCCATCCAAAGGAAGGTTAAGGTGAAGCTGAGGTCATCATCACAGCTTCTCGGCCCTTCTCATCTCCACCAATCACGACATCAAACTGTGACTGCATTCACCTACCCTATATTCACTAACATTCAATCATATCTATTGAAACGTATTAAAATTTTCTGAGGGCCTCCTACTTACAAACTATGTATTCTACTATTTTGAGTAAAGTTGTTGTAAACTAAAATAAATTTTTACACACATTGCCAAACTAAATTAAATAAAAACATGTGAGAAAGGACAGGTTTTGGTCATTCTCATGTCAGTTAATCTTAGTGAGATAGACATCTAAATGTCAGAGGCTGTGATTACCCATGAAAAAAAAACCCACTCCATATTATAATTAAAAAATAATAATCACTAAACCTTCAACTGAAATTAAGAAAAACTAAAAACAAAACCAAAAAAACAGCAAATAATCAAAATGAAATAAGAAATAAAAACTGCTGAAACATATAAAAGTAAGTATTTTCACAGCTGTAAAAGCAGGATAACAACGACAAGACCCGTTAACTGAGACAACAATTTGTCCAGATTCAGGTTCCTCTATAGTCTTTGAGTCTTCTATGCACACCTCTTATTACAAATTAATATCATATGTGGGGAAAGTGGAAATGGCACAAACAATGAACTAATTTAAAAGCACTCCTAGAACAGTGGTATATGATCAGAGGTGATACTCGATGCCTGTGAAGTGAAAATGGGCGAGAAGTGTATGATAAAAGTGAGTCATGCAAATGTATTCAAAATTTGGTTATGTAAATACTATTTTCTTTTGCTGTATCGGTCGTAGGGTGAATATGAGCTTCTGTGAGAATGTTAGAATCTGTCTCTGTGTTAGCGCTATAACAGACCGGTGTACCCCTCCTCTCACCCTATAAAAGCTTTTTGGGTGTGTGATTTGAAGTAGTCTATCAATATATTTAACTACAGTCTTGCAGAGTCACTGTCTCGTTTATCAACTGATTAACAACCACAGTTTATATTTGCAGTTTACATTGGCATGTCTTTCACAGCGAGCGGTATATGATAACGACTGAACAAATGGCTATGTCTAATGTGAAAGTGGTCCCTTGCAGTTCCACACTCACTGTTTCTGCAGTTCGCTTAAGATTTATAAGACGTTTTAGCAGCCTTACACTGATTGCTTTGCTTTTATGACACGCAAGTTTCACCGGCTGCAGTGGACAGCTGTTTCCAGAGGAAATAAACTGATAAACCTTCTGTCCACCACTTTCACAGCACCAACGGGGAACTGCTTTATGAATATAGTGGGGCATTTAACAGCTAAAAAGCTAGGTAGTTTTCCTCAGGAGTTTCGACTATGTCTTGATTCAGCCTCACTCATTTCATATGCCACATTTTCAGCCACAGCAGGCAACCATCAAGTGCATGTAGTGGAGCATTCAGCAGATAAACAGCTTGATATTTCAGTCAGACACCAAAAAACAAGCTAAAAGAAGAGTGACCATTAGTCTTTCAGAAACACTACTCCACACTGTGTGATGCAAATGTTGCTTTAAATCTGCCGAATGTGTAAACAGGCAAATAATTTTGACACATTTTGATTTTTTTTTTTTTAAATCTTGTGTTAATACAGGCAAACTTATTTTCCAGCCAACTTCAGCAAATTTTAACTTAATCAAATCAGAATATTGTCATTTTGAGTAAAGACTACATAAACGATAGACTAGTCTAAAAAGTGAAGCCAATTTGGTCGTGTCTTAAACCTGCATTCTTTCTAATGGTGAGCAGCACAGAGTAAGTTTGTGAATACTGAAGTCCATTACAGTCACTGTGTTACACACTTGATCTGTGACCTCTTAAACGCGTTCTGCAGTTCATTTTCTCAGTTGCACAGTTGCAATTACAACACAATGTTAATTTTATACATTTTAGTCCTAATTAAGGTATAATACACAGGGTGTGTTTTAGGGCAGGCCTACCTTGGGGTTGACAAATCACAACCATAAGAGTGTACAGTGTCTGTGTTTCCATAATCAGATCAACTTTTTTTCATTATGTCTGGCTTCAAAACACCAGAAAGGACCTTCACAAAACATGACTTCATATGTTGTCTTAATTTTTATATACATTCTTTTTGAGCAGTATTAGCAATGCTATCTTTAAGTTTAACTACCATCATAGTTATATTTCAAAGTGGCCAGGTGAATTCTCTCTTGTTATTAACTTTAGAAGGGGACTGTGTTGACACTGATAAAATTGAGTTCTCTAACATGTGTTAAATCTTGGAAACCCAAACCATAATTTGAACCCCAATCAAGTATTCTTGTGCCTAAACCTAAAAAAATGAGGACTGAAAGCAAAACTTTAAAATTGTCTCAGATAAGATTTAAACCTCAATCTCCTGGCATTTTCATTCTATTGTGTCACGCAACATGCCTTCCTTCATAAACTTTTATTGTTGCTCAGTTTCTGCTGTCTTCTAAAGTGATGAGTTAGCAGTAGTAACTGTTGTAAATTGATAATGGGCCACAAAAAAACCAAAGGTAGGAGAAAACCATTTGCCTTTGTCTGTGGATAAATCTGTCACAAATTTTAGCAAAAGGTATGACAAAAAAAAAAAAGTGGTACACGTTTTTCTGTTCAGCCTGTGCAGGTGTGTTAATGTTAGTTTAATCAAAAGCCAGCTGGACTGCAGATGCAGATGAGAAAAAAAAATAGCTGGCAGATAGAGAAATGAAAAACCGATAAGCCTTCATGATTTGTAATACAATTTACCGCTGTAATCTCCCTGCCACTGTTCGCTCCCCTGCATCCTCTAATCCAGGGCTGTATTATTCCTGCTGATGATGTCACAATCTCGAAGAACACATCACGTACAAATTTATCCTGGTGTCACCTTGCATTCCTTTAGCCAATTCAACATCAAGCATAAATGGTGTTTTATGTGTGACTCAGAATCAAAATTAGAATATTTTTTTAATCCCTAAAGAAATTATGTATGTGTGTTACGGCATTAATTTTTAGTTTAAGTCATAACTCACTCGTTTCTTTGATTTCATTTTCACTTTATTTCTTAAAGTGGCAATTCAATATTTCACCAGTTTACTCAGCATATGATCATTACATTTTTCCTTGTTTCTTATAACTTTGTTGCATGCTGCATGTTTGTAAGGTAGATCTTTTAGGTGTTATGTCATTATGAATCTGCTGTTTGCATTATTACATTGTATTTCAAAAGCTTGTTGTGGAGCATATGCACAACAGACTTTCTCCAGCAGAAGGGGCAGAATGAGACTGGACATGAGTGCTGCTGTGTAGCAGCAGTTTTCGACTAAAAAGGCTATTAGGGTCAGTCAGATCAAAAACCAAATAATCCTCTAATAGAATCTCTGCTTGAGCAGATGAACATAGAACAAAAAAAAATGTTTCACGGGATTGAGAGGAGTGGAGGAGTAAAAGCACAAGAAGCGAAAATGTTTCCAGCATTTTTTGTGACTGAAATAGAGCACACTGTCTGCGTCTGACTGTTCATTTCTCTTTATGTATGCCCTTTCTTCTGTCCACACCACCGCAGGACAGAGATCTACGACCAGAAGAGATGGAAGGTACAGGTTCTTAATCCAAATCCTCACCCTGTCTCTCAGTCCATTCCCTCTCTTCTTTTTGAGATACCTTCCTATCAAACCTTCCGTTTAACTGTGAACATTTTTTAAAATTTCCCTTTTTTTGCCTTGAAATGTGTAAGAACAAAGTGAAGGATTATCTTTCACAGGGGGGGGGAATCCTTCACAGTTCACAGTCACTTCAACTCATACATCACTTCTATTCCTCAGGTCTGGCTCACAATTTAACAGCGTACATGCACATGAAAATGTCATTTCTACTTTAAATATAGATTCTATGACTTTGCTTTTAGTAGAAACTTCATATATTTTAAAAATAAAAATAAAATAAAATAAAATAACCACCCAACACTCAGAAGTGCTTCCATCTTAATTTACTCTCTTTTGGAAATAAATACATTTTTCACTGTGACCAAAATAAATCTGTTTCAATGCTTTTTCAATTTGCAATAAAAAAATGTGCTGAAAAAATTCAAAACAACAAAAAACAGCTTGATGCTTTGTTAAAATGCGCAAAGTAGGTTATAACTAAAAAATAACTGTGGTATTTGTACATCTCCGTGTGTAAATATCAAAGTTTGCAACAAATAGCTGTACTTCTGTCTTATTTTCTAAATTGATTTCAGTTTGTACTCCCTTCTTCTGCACTGATTAAATTGTGACAGGGGAATCTGTGTCACCATCTGTTCAGGTTCAGGTTAATTTAAGTTCGGATTTGGACTGCAATCGTCCATATCGGCGCACCATTCACAAACAACAGGCAGCAGAGTTCAAAGTGCTCAGTGTTATAATGTTGTAAGAACATCGAAAAAGAAGGGAAAAAAGAGAGGCTCCATGCAAATAATGAGATGAAAGTTTAAAAACTCATTCAAAACATTAATCCCTCATGTAAAAGTGGTGCAAAAATAAGAATTTTGCAAATGAAATAGAAAGCCCAGGTACAATTTTAAAATGTAATGTTTCATACACTTTGCAGCTTCAGTTTCTGTTTTTACATTTTTATCTGATACAGTGAAGAACAAGCATAAGCATTTCACAAGTTTTAAAGACTTTTATTGGGGCGGAAAAAATATCATTTTACGTAAATATTGAGTATTTACAGTGCACAGTGTTACTGCCAACAAGCTGTGATCAGCTTCAAGCATTAATAAGACAGAAATCAGTGATTTGGTCCAAAGATTGTATCCAGCATGTCACAGAGAAGTCTGTGAAACTTACGAAATGCTAATGATTATTTTTAACTATGTCTACTTACTAACAATAAGTAAAAAATAATCCAAATAAAAACGTAAGAAATTTGGAAGTATTAAAAAAAACAACTTTCGGTCAGATACCCCTGAAACTGTGTCTTGTTTTCTCAAGAAAACATATATACACTGTCGTACTTTTGCCCAACTGCAAATATTTCGCATAATCTGTATTGATGTGTTCTACTTGCAGAGTTGCGTGAGGCCTTCAGAGAATTTGACAAAGATAAGGACGGCTTCATCAGCTGTAAGGACCTGGGTGAGTGCATGAGGACTATGGGATACATGCCAACAGAGATGGAACTCATCGAACTCAGCCAGCAAATCTGTGAGTCCTGAACACAGACAGATAAAACATGTATGTAATTCCCTAAAATCTTTGACTCAGAAGACCAGTGAAGGAGCACCAGGATAAAGCAGAACTGCTACTGAGTTGATGTCCAAAATATGTGTTTGTCTTTTCCTCACCTGTAAATCTATTAACTCTGATGAACTGCCAAAATGTTCTCTTTACATTAACTAGCAATGATTTAATGAATTTCTTTACAAATAAAATTTTAACCATTGGAGAACAAATATTCACTGGTGCTGTCATTAAGTACAGCATCTCTGTTAACTGCTGATATGAGTTCAATAATGTCTTCCTCTAAACCATCAATGTGTTTTCTAGACCCTACTCCTACAAAACTGCTCAAAGACATTTTACCATGAATTAATCCATACATTTTAAATAATTTCTCATTTCTAACCTTTCTTATTTCCAAAATTCTTGAAAGTTGTCAAGTAGTTACCTGATCTTTTGAAAAAGTTGCTTTGAAGAGTTACAATCAGGATTTAGAGTGCATCACAGCACAGGAACAGTGTAGTGAATTATTTGAATGATGAATGATCTTCTTAGGAACTGTACTGCAGTGGTTTGAATCACTGCAGTACAGTTTGTGCACGTAAATGGCGAGTCTTCCTCACATGCAAATATTAATCACAGAATTCCACAGGGTTCTGTGCTAGGACCATAACTTTTTACATTATAGATGTTTCCCTTACAGTATTATTATAAAACACTCCATTTTCATTGCTATGCAGATGATACCCAGTTTTAATTAACCATAAAACCAGATGATCCAAATAAACTAGTTAAATTACAGACATGTCGTAAACACATAAATGCCTGGATAACCTTTAATTTCCTACTTTTGAATTCAGACAAAACTGAGGTAATTGTACCATCTATAAATACATCCATTTTCCTGTGCACATATATAGCACTGCTATTATTCATTTGTACAACATTGTTAAAATTAGAAACATCCTCTGTCTCAGAGTGATGCTGAAAAGCTAATTCATGCATCTATTTCTTCTAGGCTAGACTTCTGTAATTCATTATTGTCAGGTGACTCTAAAACCTACCTGAGTCAATCAACATTCAGTTGATCCAGAATGTTGCAGCAAGAGTACTAAGTGGGACTAGAAAGTGAGACCATATTTCTTCATTGCCTTCCTGTTAAATTCAAAATGGAATTTAAAATTCTTCTTTACATATAATCACATACACATCTTTAATTAATTAGGCATCATCATATTTTAAAGACCTTATAGTGCCGTATTATCCTAACAGAGAACTTTTCTCTCAGAATGCAGGCCTTCAACACTCCAGGTCAAAGCCCTGCAACAATAATGATATGTGTACTTAGAATCCTCACTGGTTAAAAAATTGGCTTGAACAGGAAAACAAACAATGGCAGAGTTCATCACAAACAGGAAGGAAAAAAAACCTGCATGAACAACACAGCTAATGGCTGCAGTGGACAGTTTTCATTGGATATTTTCACATCACTACAAATATGCTCTTATTATGACTTCTGTCTTATAACTTCTGATTTCTATCTGAAAAGTACAAAGTACAAAGCTAAACACGAGTCCAACATCATCATCAAGTTTGCGGATGACACAACCATCATAGGCCTCATCACAGAAAATGATGAGACGGCCTATAGAGAGGAGGTGATGGCACTGTACAAGTGGTGCCTGGAAAATAACCTGTCTCTCAACATCAGCAAAACTAGAACAATGATAGTGGACTACCGGAAACGACCAGTCAGGGAACACCAGCCCATCCACATCAACGGTGTCAAAGTCGAAAGGGTCAGCAACTTCAAATTCCTTGGAGTCAACATCACCGAGGACTTCTCCTGGACCCTTCACACAGACACTGCTATCAGGAAAGCTCGCCAGCGACTCTACTTCCTGAGGAGGCTGAGGAAGTTTGGCA
>VUQG01000239.1:0-15952 GCA_015106755.1 Etia nguti
GTTTCATTGTTTATTTTGTCTGAGGTATGAAATAAACTGCAATGGAGTTTGAAAACAAAATATGGGTGTGCGTGGTTGGAGGATGTGTTTGTGCCGGGGGGTGGGTGGGGGATATTGTAAAAACAAAGGGGGGCCTAGCAAAAACAAGTTTAAAAACCACTGTCATAACAGAACGTCATTGATTTCTAGTTGTTAAATTGGAAAAAAAAACCTGAACCCTAAATTCAGGAGAACAGAAAGGTAAATGCTGTGAAATTAAAGTTACAGCCTGTAAAATGAAGTGGACTCTGTTCTCTGGGTTTTTCTGAAACATTTAAATGCTTACCTTCTCAAAGTCTAAACTCACAGTAGCACATACTGTAACTCACAGAGCAAATTTTAACTCAGTTAAAATCAAACACATCAAGAAAGCAGAAATAGAAAGTTTCTTTTATTTCACTTTTCTTACACGTAAATCATCTAAAGCTAAAGCACATTTCCATCACAATGTGCGGCCTGCATTAACACCATAGTGCAGTAGTGCAGTGTGGAAGTGGCTGAGCGGTACTCTTGTGCACTCTGGTCTTCTTGCAATGAGCAGCAGAGAAGGGGTGGAGGAGGGGGTGGGGGGCAGCCTCTGCTTCGTGCAGGCCAGCACTACATCCCCCGTGGCAACGCGCAGCGCTGTCATCTCCTGTCTCGCGCTCGTGCCCGAGTCAGGGGCAACATACTCATTAAGCCTTCCTCTTTTCCACAGAGCTCTTCATCGCTCTCTCCATCCTCCCCCTCTCCTCTACACTCTGCAGCCATCACTTCATCCTACATCCCACTTATCTCTTCACTCTCGGCTCAGTGTACCATCAGGGAAACCTCAGGAGACAGTGAGAGAGAGAGGAAGGTGAAGATGCTAGAAAAATCCAATGTAATCATAAGAATTATTAATCCAATAATAAACACACTGGTTAGTAACAATGAGCTGAACCTCAGGAGAAAAGATGGAGAATGATGGAGGAAAATCTGTGTGATAGTAGAATAAATGAGGAAACCCTGGAGCTCAATTTTACTTCTTTCGCTTCCACACTTCCGAATTTAATTGGATATTTGTGTTCCACAGCTGAAACACCAAAAGCAGTTCCTCTAATGTCCAGCAGGGGCTCCAGAACTGATTCAGTCCCACAGACACCATGTTAAAACTTTACAGCAGAAATAAACATGTTTACAGTCTGATTCTCAAAACCCATGCATGAAGTACATCTGAAACCCCAACCTTAACAAAACTACATCATTTTATGGCCTGAAGGTAAAAGCTGCCTCAGGAGAGGCAAAGGCGTCAGCTGTGGATGGAGCTAAAAGAAGATAAAGACACCTGTGATGTATGTTTTGAGGAGGCTAAGCTGAAGATGTCCAGATGTTCATTGGGAGTGGGTAGCATGGACAGGAGTCCATCAGAGGGACAACTCAGAGTGAGAGAGGCTGAGATGGTTTCCATGTTGTCAGAAGAGGGATAGAGGATGATGAAGATGGAGCTGCCATGCAGGAGGAAAAGAGGAAGACCTCAGAGGAGGTTTATGGATGTAGAGAAGGACATGCAGAGGGCTGGTGTGACAGAGGAGGATGCTGGAATAGGAGGAGATGGAGGCAGATGATCTACTTTCGTGCCCAGTAAATAAAGAAAAAGGGGGAGGAGGTGGGCATTAACATCAATAATTTCATGTGCTGTTTACTTTCTGTTCTTGTTTTGAGCTCATCCTTGTGTTTCTCATGTCTCTGTCTGTATTCTTCTTGTTTTCTCCATCATGTGCTGTTTGTCCCACCTGTGTCTTCTTCTTTAATCAGCTCTGGTTTTGGTCTTCCTCTCCCTTCCTCAAGCTCCTGTGTCTGACTCTTCCTCCACCTGGACATGACAAAGACTTTCTCTTTAAAAATGATTACATTTGGATGGAAACCCAGCTATCTGACCGATGTGTGTGCTGGACCTGTGCCTGTGTGTGGTGTATATATTCTGAATTAAACAGCATATCCAAATTGGATTCCTTGTGACCTTTTCAGGCAACATTTTAAAGTCACAGCCGCTTCTGTGTCAGGCTCAGGCACACTGTAGGTAAAAGGAGGTGCCTGCATCTCAGAAAACAAAATATTTTTATAGTAGTAAATCCAGTAACCGTGCAGAATTTGAATTTGTTCACACAGGGATGAGAGAGTGGTGAGTGTGTGAAACAGCAGCTGCAGCATTACTTATCAATGCCCCCCCCCTCCCATTCATAAACACGCGAGATGCTTATATAACGCCAATGCAGAGCCCCTTCTTTCCTAGTGCTATTTATAAGGCCCACAGCTCGCATGGAAAAGAGCGCGGCCAATTCATGCTGTGCCCTTCAAGACCAACACGCGCCCCCCCCGGGGGGCTGCCGGGCCCGACTTCAGGGAGCTATTAATAGAATCACGTCATGGGAGAGCCTGTGAGGAGAGGGGGAGGCAAACTGACAGATGGGGGGAGGGGGAGATAACGGCGGAGCTGCTGCTGATGGAGCGAATGTAAAGCCTGGGAAAACCCTGAAGTCCATGTTTAACCACATGACAACATTAAACAGATCTGTGAGAGCGCCAACAGATACATATAAAAATATATCTGACCTCTGATATTTACGTATATTTAGAAAGTAATTAGCAGCTATTAAAGATGGATTCATTTCAGCCTGCTGTGCTGAGATAAAAATGAAATCATCATGTGGAATATGACTGCTCTTTCTCTATGTTTTTGTATAGTTATGGTTACAGACTCATTTTCATTTGTTAGAGATAATCAGCCTCATCGCTTCTATCTTTTTTCTATTTTCTATGTCATAGTATTAATAGAAAATACAGTTTTTGACTATAAGAATTGGACACAGTTATTACGTTCGTCACCGTTTCTGTGGCTCACATGAACTGTCAGCCTGCTTTCATGGAAAAATAGGAAATAGTCACAAAAAATAAAATATATGCTAAAATACAAAGACACGGTCTGTCCTGTTAAAAACGACTTTGGAAATGATGTATTTCAGTAGGAATGTTACATGTCTCTATATTTTTTCAGCGTAATTTTTTGTATTGCCTTCAGTCCATAAACATTAATTATTTAAAAAATTGGAAAATCTGAAAATTAAGCAGTTAAATTTATGACTGTTTCCCAGGCTGCACTGAGACCGTTAAAGTTCTGCAGATGGTGCATCCCATGCAGAGACTTGGACTTCCATGATAGCTCCTCTTCCTCATCACCGTCTGTCTTCAGCTGCTGAGATACTCTCAGAGCAGCTCATTAGACAATTTCAGGAAATTAAACTTTGTTCTGGTGTCTTACTTCTTACTTTAACTTGGGGCGAAAGTAGCTCACTGTGGTAACAAGCATGAATTAAATTCCGTTTTATTTATATAGGACCAAATCACAACAGTTGCCTCAAAGTGCTTTATATTGTAAGGTAGAAACCCTACAATAATACAGAGAAAACAGAAAAAGCTCCAACAATTATATGACCACCTGTGAGCAAGCGCTTTGGTGACAGTGGAAAAGAAAAACTCCCTTTTAACAGGAAGAAACCTCCAGCAGAACCAAGCTCAGGGAGGGGGGACCATCTGCCGCAACCGGTTGGGATGAGGGGAGGAAGTCAGGACAAAAGAGATGTTGTGGAAGAGAGCCAGAGATTAATAATAACTAATGATTAAATACAGAGAAGTGTACAAACACATGGTGAGTTAAAAAGAAACACCCAGTGCATCATGGAATCCCCAGCAGCCTAGACCTATTGCAGCATAACTAAGGGAGGATTCAGGGTCACCTGATCCAGCCCAAACTATATTCTTTATCAAAAAGGAAATTTTTCAAGCCTAATCTTTCAAGTAGAGATGGTGTCTGTCTCTTTAATCCAAACTGGAAGCTGGTTCCACAGAAGAGCAGCCTGAAAAGTGGAGGCTCTGCCTCCCATTCTACTTTTAAATACTCCAGGAACCACAAGTACTTACAGCAGTTACATTACAGTAAGTATAACAGCTAAATAACACACTGGGTAAGAATAATCTGGTCTGGTTTGTCCTCACTGAAACAGTTTTATATTTAGCAAATGTGTTATTATATTACTATACTCCCTGTTGATACTGCAGAGACGCTGCACACTCTAGATCAGGGCATGGATGTAAATAACGGCCGTTATTTAACATCTCTGTGGCTCCAGGGAGCCGTGAGACGTGCTGTCAGTGTAATTATAGAAAACATCAGCTGACCACATCAGTGTCTAAACTGCGCTTTCATCACTGACATGAATAAGCATCATCAATGAGCACAAGCACTCAAGATGTCAGCGAGCCGAGTGACACGCTGATGTCTGAGGAGACTGAGAGGATGAAGGAGAGACGTCCTGGCAGGTCTGACAGCTGATTGGTGTCTTCGGATAACTTCAAACAACCCCACAGGAGGAAGGGCGGGGAAAAGGCGGTTGTCACTGTATTCTCTGCGGTGGTGTCCAAAAGACCAAGAAGTTGGATCCCCACAGCACAAATCATTTTCCCTGTGGCATCAGCCTCATGCCAGTTATTGCTCCACCTCTTAGAGGTCCAAATGAACAAACTCTGGCTCTTCGGATCAGAGACACCCACCCACATACGCAGCTTTTGGTGAGCAACAGTTTAGCTTTGAATCACATTGACATGACTCTGGTTGGTTCGACACGTAATTTTCTGATGACTGATGGAGTCAAAGAGTCAAAAGTAGATATTAGTAGATATTAGGTCTGAATGTGTCTGCTGACCTGCAGAATAAGGGAATAAGTTTGGTTCCACGTTCTATGAGCCGTTACTGACTGAATTTAGAGATGGTTTTCAAGGTACAGCCTGCAGCTTAAGGAGAACATCATCAAAACATTCTCATTCTGTGCTTTGAAAATTACTGAGAGATTGAAAATACATCAGCTTTTTGAACCATTTACAGCTGCAGACAGAGAAAAAGTGCTGGATTTTTAGGAGCATCACTCATGATGCTGCAGCAGAAAAACCCACATGTTGATCCACATGTAGTGCCACAGGAGGATCGTGGCAGGACATCAGCAACGAACAGACTCTCAGCTCTGCTGCATGAATAAAAGATGTAGGAAACATGAAGTCGAGCACTGGAGGACGGCCTGTCTTCCTTTTTAACGTGGTCCGCATAAGCGTGGACGGCGTGGTCAGGTCAGCACGTCGCTGCATGGATTAACGAAAGGAAGGCGTGAATTAAACAGAGGAACAACAGAGAGAAACACATAAAAGCTGGTTTAATAAAAGCATTGCACAGAGCTACAGATGACCGAATGTGCAGTTTATACAAATCAAAGGAATGCTTTCCTTCATGAACACATGATGCTAGCATGAGCACAGAACCTTGCTATGTGTCATTGAAACACATCAGGAGAGGAAGTACATGATGTATTCACTTACTCTGCTGCTGCTAGCACTTTCTGTTACATCTCAGCGATACAGGGTCATGACATGGAAACAAGAAGGTAATATCACTTACTTACCAAAGTAATATCTTGTATCAGTAGTATTATATAGAAATGTATGTAACTGGATAACAAGGTGAAACTGATGGTAACAATGTGAAAACACACACTTGTTTCGGATCATTGTCCTGCGGCAAATCTTGAGTGCTCTTGAGCTTTCAGGGCACGAACTGATGGCTGGACGTCCTCCTTCAGGCTTTCCTGTCAGAGAGCAGAATTCAAGTCGTCCAGGTCATTAGACAGTGAAGCAGTCACAGACGGTTATACCACCAAGTTTAATCTTCTTTTTATCATCATTTAAAAACTGCATTTTTTTATTTACTCAGGGTTTCTTTATCTAATGTTAAAACTTATTTGATAATCTGAAACATGTAAATGTGACAAATATCAGGAAGGGACCAATACTTTTCTCCACATTTAATGACCAAGGGATGGGCCAGACCAGACTTCTGCACATTTGATGGCAAATCCCATTCAGAGTGTACTGTCTAAGCTACTTTGCAACCCTCCTTCACCCCACCTCCTTTCATGCACATATATATATATATGAGTCTGTGAATGGTACGTCATTCTTCTGCTGTGTTTGGGTTACACCATGATGGAAAAAGCAGACTTCCTTTGACTCCAGTGGTCTTTAGTCAGACTCCATTGGTTTCGGCAGCAGTTAATCATGATGATTTCTTCTGGTTGAGTGAAGACTGACATTTTTACTCTGGTCTGGTCTGGTTAGAAAGGAAAGAACAAGTATCTGCTTTGCTTCCAATCTTTTTTCCAGGAAGTACACCCTCAAATTAATCCCCCAACCCCTTGGAGGCTCTGGCCTCAGCTTTAGCCTTTACTCCACTTCATTAGTTTGATTTTCGATCCACCTGGAGCCCACGGACAGTACAGTCTGGATGTTCCTCCACAGAAAATAGATCAGAAAACATCACATCATCAGTCAGGGCTTTTAAAGAGGTGACCTTTTCCATTTAACCATTTCGTGCATTGTGTTTGAGTGCAGCTAGGCGAGTGCACAGCAGTGTTTAATGGGACCCTGGCATTTAAAGTCACTTTAAATCTCAACTGTAAACTGTAAATTTAAGACTGCTATTAACCCCTTTACCTTAAATGTATACCTACTCCCCTTACCTCAGTCTCAAGTGTATATATATTTATTCTTCTTATTCTCCCTATATTTATTGTTGTTCTTTTGCACTGTATGGAACCGGAGCCCCGTCGTCTCGTCTCTCTATATACTGAACTGTATATAGCAGAGATGACAATAAAGCTGACTTTGACTTTGACTTTGATTCCTCCTGAAAATTCGGTTGCCCAGCTCACATCTCTTTGGAAAATGGCACGTCAGCCCCCCACACAGCTGGACAACACACAGCAATCACAACATTGCTGGGTCCTTCAGGAGCCACTGTCCACGTTAACGAGTCAGCAGTTACATCCACACAAGCTGTATGCATGTCAGCAAGTCAGCGGGGAGATCCTGCTGTTATCTGTCAGACATTTCAGATGGCTTCATGTGTTCAGTGAAAGGACTGGGACATTAGCTGTAGCTTCAAGGCTGGAAACATAGGGAGGCTTCGCCCAGTCAGACAGAGGCTGTCTCACAGTGCTCAGGTTGTACACAATATCTAACAGCACTTCTCTCATGAAGACAGCTGAGCTGGAAATCCAGCAGCATCCGTCCAAGCACCCTTCAGTCTGCACCCATAAAGATCAATTCAAAACATGTTGTTAGAAATCTGAGCAAAAACCAAAAATCTGACTTTCTTTGATTACACTGTGGCCCCAGACTGTGCACGTCCTGTTTGATGTTTTTATTTAGTGAGCTAACCTGAGACAAACTGAACTGATTGGACATGAATTCCTCCTCCCTCACTACGGCTGTCGGTTTGAGGCCTTCAGGCAGAAAACAAAAGGTCAGAGAAAAGCTTTAGACACCTGGAGCTACTGCACTACCAAACAAAGCTCACATAAGATGATCCACTTCACTCATGCATGCCACTTTAAGCTGTGAGCGAGTGGGTGTGTGTGTGTGTGTGCAGAAGCACTCTGTCATGACTCTGATGCTATTTTTGATGCTTTGATGATACTTGTTTTAATGTCTTTGTTTTGAACCTGTATCGCTGTCCTGTCTTGTTTTCAGCTCTGGATTGCTGAATCTTTTTTCTGCACAATAAATTTAGCTTCGGGTAAGAAAGAAACCTCGACAAGAAAGTCCTGCGTCTTATAAAGACCCCACAGTCACCCTGCATGTTAGAACAAAAACATGAGGCTGAGGAGGTTTCGGTAGGCTTAGATCAGGCAGAGGTTTAAAACTATCCCTAAAGTGTCCCCAGGAGTACAGCGATCAGGACCCAGCAAACATTGTTTAAGCGTGTGTGTGAGTGTGTGTGTGAATGGGTGAATGACTGAATGTAGTGTAAAGCGCTTTGGGGTCCTTAGGGACTGAGTAAAGCGCTATACAAATACAGGCAATTTACCATTTAAGCAAATACATTATCTCTGCAGTCTGACTTTGTTACTCATTTGTTATGAAATGGTTGTAATCAGACTCACGTCGACTCCATCTTCACAAGTACAGACCCTGCCATGCACTGACCTCAGTGCCTGGATCTGTTGGCTTAATAAGAATACAATCAGAGATGTCCTCATTGTGTATATGTTTTCTTGATCTTCTACCTTTTCCTTCGATCAGGAAAGTTTTGTTTAATTCTTTAAAGATAAAAAGATCACATAAAAAAATTTATATAAAAGTTTTGCTTGTGAGAAAGTCAAAGGACTTTCAGGGAAATTAAACAAAGACATTGATTGGCATCAAAGGGACATTGTTACGTCTTCATCATGCTGAAGATGGCCTCTGAACTTGAACTTTGGCCTCAGCAGTTTTGTGTGTTGTGTTGATGGCTGTTTGTTGTTACCAGCATCCCCAAAAATGAACACAGCACTTTGGTTGAATTGATTCTGGACTAGGGCATATATGTGACAAGCTCAGAACAAGCTTTTAATTACAGTGATGCATGGTGGTGGAAGCACCATGCTTTCCCCTCCATGCAAAAGGAAACAGGAAGAACTGTGATCTGAGAACTGAAGGAAGAATGAATGCAGTAAAAAAAAAAAAACCTAAAAATAATCATTTAAGGCCTGATGAGGTGGAGGAGAAGGAGGGTGATGATGACTCAGATTTTTTATGACCTGAAGCAAACAGTGAAGAAAAATGCTGGAGAGGCTTTGGGTGTCTGACAAGCTCCAAGGACTTCAAACCTACAGAACATCTTTAGAGAGTCCTGAATGGACCTGATGGCAATTTTCAGTTCAATTTTATTTATATAGCAAGAAATCACAACAACAGACACCTCAAGGTACTTTATACTGTAAGAGTCTACAATAAGACAGCAGTATTGGCAGTATGGTAGTTCACTGATGCTTACAATCTGAAGAAGAATGTCTTCTAAAAAGTACTAAAATAAAGGTCTGAAGTGTTTTTTATTGTGAAGTAAAGACCCCTAAAATATTACAGCAATAAACCACAACAATCAGATGATCTTCTAAAAACATCCTTGTGGCTTACTGAGAGTAAATTGATGGGGGAAAAAATGATTTAAAATGTGTAAATGTGTTCCAACATTTTCTGAGGTGACGGTACATTATGATAATATATGCTCTCTGTTAGATATCATATATGAAATGGATATACTGCAAAGAAGGGCTTTATTAAGGAAGTGTTACCATAATAATGATGTTATTGTGAATATTAGCTCATTAGGACTCACAGACTTTTTGATCTTTTATTGTAGTTTGTTTGTTTTATCTTCCAGTAAAGACGTGAATGTTCAGCCACCTTCAGGAAATCCCTGCTGTGACCACAACATTTCTGTGGGTGTGCACTCTATTTTTAGAAAGCTCATCTTTCTTTGAGGGGATTCTGGAGTCTATTTTTTGCTGAGGGTCCTGATGGTCTGCACCATTTAACATCAGGAGGGGGGGGTCAGTGGTGCAGACTGAATGAGAAATTGCAGCAGTTTGGCTGTCAGCACACAACAGCTTAAGCAATTAAAGCATTGTGGGATTTTAGCGAGTACTGCAGTCAGTGTGTGGACTCAAACCATGGTGACAGGTGCTGTGCTGCATTTTGTTGCATATCCTCGTCCTCTGGCTCCATTCACTGATGGTTTGAGCCAAAATATTATAAAAAATAAAACAAGAGAAAGAACCTTTGAACTCAAACCTGCAGAAAAAGAGCAAAAGAGCTGCTGTAATACACAGCTCATTATTTTGTCGATAGTTATAAATAATAAAAAATTAATTAATAAAAACATCTATTTAGTTATCCACTTGAAAAATGTAAGAGCCCTGCACAGTGTTTTATTTTCATGTTATAATAAAAAAAACTAGTGTTACCTCAGTGATTTGTTTTGTTTATAATCACAAACACCATATTTATTTGTTCTAGCCCCAAATAACCTAATAGGGGAAAATGTTATTGTCATATATAACATATTCACAGTTTGTTAAATTCTATCTTCCTGAAGGAAAATTTCCCGTTCAAAATTTTATAATAGAGTTGAGCTATGGATATATGTGCAGGGACTCAGTAATCTTATTGCTATTTCACATGTTGTCTTGATGCATTCTCAATCATCCAGGTAAGCAAATCCCAAAAAGTTGGTTCTGTTCATCTGGACGTAACTACAATTCAATTTAATTCAATTCAATTTTATTTATACAGCGCCAAATAACAACAGTCGCCTCAAGGAGCTTTATATTGTGAGGTAGACCCTGCAATAATACACACAGAGAAAAACCAACAATCATATTACCCCCTATGAGCAAGCACTTTGGTGACAGTGGGAAGGAAAAATTCCCTTTTAAGAGGAAGAAAACTCCGGCAGAACCAGGCTCAGGGAGGGGCGGCCATCTGAGTTGGAGTGAGAGTTGGGGTGAGAGAAGGAAGACAAGACAAAAGACAAGTGCTTCACATTTTGTATAAAGTGTGTGCTGGCACGTGTGTGTGTGTGTGTGTGTGTGTGTGTGTGTGTGTGTGTGCAGGTTTGGAAAGTCATCATCACCTGTCCTGGTGCCACCCTGCACCCCCCTTCCTACTCGCCAGCACAAAGGCAGACTCAGGACGATGAAATGTAGTTTCGGGTTTCTGTGAATATCCTGTCCTATCTATGACATCACTCCTCATTAGCATAACTTTCTGACAGCACCATCATTGGATCAGTGGCTGTCTGCGCAACTGAAAGGACGGCTGAGAGGTGAGACTCTCAGCCTTTGTGTTAGTGAAACTCAGCGCCGCTCTTTGATAAATAATTGATGGACCCTCAGGTGGAGGCAGGAACACAGCAGTTATAGGAAGTGAATCTGTGCTGAGGGCAGCTCAGTGAACTCTGCTTTATGAAGCTGCACTGAGCCTCAGTTATTATAGCAAGATGGAAGGCTCCTATGGTATTATACGCCGATGATGTGATGTTATATGTGATGATATTTCAGGTACACTGTGGACAAATATGCTAACCACTGGCACCTTCTCCCAAAGCCTGCTGTGATTTTATAAATAAAATCTTTTATGTAAAATGTTATTATGAGTATACTTCAGCCCTTTATAACAGTAACATCTCCCATATGCTGTCTGATGCAGCAGATTTCTCACTGTTTTTATAGAGTGAGTCAAATTTCCTACATCCCCCACAATGCAGCTGAGCAGTGTAATAACTTAGGTCAATAAAATTATGTCCACATATAAAGTGTTTATGGCTGTTTTGTAGATGATGGTTGTGTAGGTACTGATGTTAAAAACCATTACCGAACAGACTTTCTAATGGCTGAAGCTAACATTTACTTCTCTGGTAAGGCTGGGTTACATGCTCAAGTGGGTACCCAGCAAACATTTTGAGACTAGTCACTAGAATTGCTAGTAAAAAAGATTTGTGATAAAAAATTGTTTGAAATCATCCTTTCATTGATGCGAAAAAAAGAGAGAAAAAGTTCTTGAAGTTCTTGATTGAATGACAAGTACGAACATCAAGAAATCAAATACATACCAGCAGATGAGCAGTTTTCTTCCGACCGAGACAAATGGCTGCATGCTGAACTGTCACAGGTTTATAATACTGACGTCAGGAGCAGAGAGGCTATCTGTTCACAACTATGTAGATAAGCAGATTTTTTCCTTTATAAGCAATGCTCTGAATGTTCTACATGAAACATCATCATCTGTCTGTCTGCCCTGCAGTGTTTACCTGGAGATAACATCACTGTTTCAGCCATGTTTGCTGAGTTAGTTATTGGTCAGTTAATTAATTCAAACTCCGCTGGCTGGTCTGGCAGGTAGCCTAACGAGCCATTTGAAAAGGACTTGAAATAAATGAAAAAAATAGGGTAAATTTACTGTTCTTGTGTGCAAGTTTTTGTGTCTAATTGAATACAAATAAATACCTGGCAGAAGTGAAAGATTTTAAAAAATAAAAGTAAAAGTAAAGCAAGCTCCTGTGTTGCATAGAAGGGCTAAGGTTCTCCTTGAAAACATCAAGAACAAAAAGCTCTTCCCATATTCCTGGAATATGTCTCCGGTGTTCACATTACCATGTTTGGTTTACTCCAGGCTGTGGTGCGTTGAGATTATCTCACCAAAGGGGTTGTTCCACTTCATGTTGAGCTGAGCATCAAACTGCAGCAGAGCATGACCTCTCAGTCCTCTACAGGCCGTTCAGTAATCCATCTACACACAAGGGGGTGGGTGGGATTTAATATAGATGGAGGTATTCGTAGGAAAGAGCTTAACAAGGTCTTTGTTCGCAGGGTCCTTTGTGCGACATGTCAATGAGGAGCTTATTTCATGTAATCAGTGTAATCAGCAGCAGCTGACCAAGGTGAAGAGTTCACCGTGGCTTTGTGTGGTGCTTTCATGTTAGACGACTAATCTTTGCTTCACACACAGCCATCGCTGGGCTTTATCATGCCCACAAAGTTCTCTCATCTCTCAAATCTCAACTGGGATTAGCCAGTAATCCAAGGACATTCCCATCCATTTGAAGATGGCTTGTGGCCGCTGGTCATTAATCTGGGCCATCACATTACGCTGTCATCACAGGGCTCGCTGGTTGCCTCTGGCCTCAGAGGAAGCTTTCTGTTAACTGACTTTATAGGCAGGAATCCACACAATCATTGACTCATGGCTGCTTACTGTGGATTTTCCACTGAATCATCCCACAGATTCAGCAGGAGATCAGTTTCATTCAGATGTTTCCAGCTTCACTTTCAAGTGCAGATTATGACAGATTACCATTTACAATAGCAAGATCATCTGACGTATGTACGTCTTTCTGATGTAAGAATTTTAGAGAAAACATGTTTTTTGATTCATTGACATGCATTTGTTATTTAAAAAATTATTTTCCACATAAATATAATTTCATGGTTTTCTGAATTAAGGTAGCAGTTATTTAAATACTGCCACTGTGTTCTATTAATATTCAGTTTTATTATTTGGACCCATATGATACATTTAATTACAGAAATCATGACCTCCTAATTAGTTTTAACTTATAATTTGCCTGTATTTTCAGAAATGGCATTCAAACTGAAGAAAATAAAGACAAAATAAACTGAAAGCTGTGTAACTGCGCACAAAAATAAAATTGATGTACATTCTCACTTATTGTTCACTGATTGAAAATGTTTAAAAAATGAAGCTTGTAAAAACTGTAAAATTAGTCGCAGAAAAGAAAACAATAAAAAAAAATCAATTTTAAGTTCTGCATTTGAGCAAAAAATGTTCATGCTTGTATTTCATTTGTTTGATTATTATAACACAAATCCATTATACATTTTTGTTAACACTTAAAACCAAACTTTGTAGCTATTTCTAAGAAAAAGCTACAAAAAGAGTTTATTTTTAAATCTGCAAATTCTGCAAAGTCATAGGTTATGTCAGTTTGGTAAATATGAGATTACAATATTTGTTAAGTATATATAACAGTCCTGTAGCTATATTACTACACAACAAGATTTCATCATTAAAATAGAAAGTATTTATAGATGCATGCAAGAAAAAAATAATAGGGGCAATTATCAGATGTGAGCATATAGGACGTACCTTGGATAATTATAATGCAGTAGTTTTAAGTACTGTATTAGATAGTACGTATCAGTAGTAGATTATTGTGGAAGTATAAAGGACACACAGTTAGAACATTTAAATGTACCCTTAAATATTCAGGTTCTTTAAAATGAGCTAAAGCCAAAAATATATATGAATACACTGAGAGCGTCTGAGTGTGGAGCTCTCAGTGCTAATGGCCTCGGCTCGGTGGAGGCTTGACTTTCTGCAGGTTTCTTATGTAACAGATCTGTTTCCCTGCAACGCCAGGTCATTATTTTTGAATGAGAGCAGGGACTGCTGGAGTAGCAGGAACGCAGGTTATCTGCTGGATCTACACGGTTCTGCAAACATGAGTCAAGCTGTTAGCAAATAATACGACTCCAAACGTCCCAGCACTGCAGCTGCAGCCACAGGTCGCACTGATTACATCAGGTTAAAAGTTACAACAGAAACAGAGACATGACTTTATGTGTTAAGAAGATGCAGACATGTAAAAGTATTTCATCTCTCAGCATGGGGAACATTTTAGCTACAGAGAAGAAACCAGAAGACCCTTGAAATTAAGTCTCATTTGGACTCAGTTATTCTCTTATGATATTTCCCTTCAAGTATCTCAAATAGATCAAAATAAATAAATAATCATTAAGGGTAATAAAATTGAATCCTAACCAGTTATTAATTATCATTTATCTTTGTCTTTATGTTTCTTCTTTTTCAGTTTTCTAGTATGTAAATGATTGAAAAGCCACTTTCTTTCCTTCCTGTACTTCAGTCTTCATTGCATTAGAGTCATTCCTGATCAAATCAGACAAATGTGAGAATAATCAGACCCAATAAACGATCCATTTCATGGATTTATGCAAAAGTTCTCTTTCATACTATTTTCAAAGTGCAAAGATTTCTCAGTGAATTGAAATGATTACAAATGTTCTTATTTTGTTGTGCCTCGATTTTTACCTCCACCCAGGTTGTCATTTTTTTTGGCAGCATTTGTGTGTCGTTCTGTCTGTAATCACGATAATGCAGATAAAACTCTGTAGGGTGCAGAGTGGGGTCACACTAACAGACAAAAAGCATCAGAAGTGTGCTGTGCATTGCCAACATATACAAAATACTGTATAAAGATTTAAAATGCATTTGACCTCTGACCTCTCCTCCAAGGTCAAATATGGTCAAAGTTTCATAAAAATGTCTTTTATCTTTAAAAATTCTGCTGCCATTGGCCACATTTAGGAAACGATACTGATACAAGTATCATATTATATCATGTCATATTTGACCTTTGACAAGTTTTACAGGAACTATTGTGAAGAGAAGAGAATGATCCGTCTAGTGCAGCTCTGCAGGCTGGATTTGATTTATATTTATCAATCTGTACAATTTTTACATTTTAATTTTTTTATACTAAAGCACTTTGTGACCAGAGATGGGCAGTAACACTGTAATCCGATTACTTTTTTCAAGTAATGAGTAAAGTAAGGGATTACTATTGCAAAAAAGTAATTCGATTACTTTCCCGTAAGCACGCTGCGTTACTGCGTTACTAAACCGGGATTTTATTTGTGAGAGTGTCTCATGACATATACGTAAGCACGTGCGACGTCCATGGCAGCAACAGACGTGTGTAGATCAACAGTACGGGAGAGAGTGCGACCATGCAGCATTTAAAGTTGGAAGTACTGACATTACTTTGAGTCTGATTCTGTAAAAAGTGAAAAAAACATTAGTGTCCACTGTACACTCTGAGTGGGAAGAAAACTTCTTTCTACAGCAAAAATTAAACTTCAAATCTGAGCAAGTACCTAGCACGCTGCCACAGGAATGTGAAATTCACAGAGAAACCCCCGGATCCCCCCACTGACATGACTGGGCAAACCTCCGACGGCCCCACTCCTGCTAAACAGGTGAAAATAAGATTTAAGAATCTTTGATTTTATTTAGTTTTTGCTGTGTTTTACTTGCATCTAGTTGAAAGATTGAGTGTAAACACAAAAAATATTTTATTTTATATGCTGGAATTTGCAGAAAATAGGTTTAAATGTTAAACAAATTTCTTCCAGTCAAAGACTGTTGCATATAATTTAATTTTTGCTTGATGCAATGTGCACAAATTTAAAAGATTAAAACTCATAAAACAAGTCAAAAAAAGAAACTCAATATTATATGATGGATTATGCAGAAAAAATAGACTTAGGCTGAAAGGTCTATTGCTTTATAACATATTCAGGTTGTGCATCATGTTTTTAAAAAGTAACTAATTACTTTTGAAAATAAGTAATCAGTAAAGGGATTACTTTCTTGGAGAAGTAATCAGTAATTAGTAACTAATTACTATTTTCAAGTAACTTGACCAACACTG
>VUQG01000242.1:0-23701 GCA_015106755.1 Etia nguti
TATTCTCAGGAATCCTGCTCATGCTGGTCACTTTATTTCACATTGTAAACTGTAAGCTGCTATGTTGGTCATTCTAAACCACTTCAAAGTCACTTTAAATCTCAACTGTGTATTAACCCCTTTACCTCAAATGTATACCTACTCCCCTTACCTCAGTCTCAAGTGTATATATATTTACTCTTCTTATTCTCCCTGTATTTATTGTTCTTCTTTTGCACTGTATGGAACCGGAGCCCCGTCGTCTCGTCTCTCTATATACTTAACTGTATATAGCAGAGATGACAATAAAGTTGACTTTGACTTTGACTTTTGACTTTGAAAGTTTGTTGTTTCTTACTGGTGAGAGTTGATCCACAAGTTTTACATTATTTTCCTTGACATCAACAGCGAAATGCACGCATCTACTCTACTACTCTTTATACTAAGCGTTGACATTTTGTTGAGTTTTCAGGGAGCATGGAAGCTACTTTCACTGTACCCCCCCCCAAAAAAAAAGCTGTACCATTTACTTTTCCACACTTAACATTACAGTAGTTTCTACACTTAATTAGTTCTAATTGGCTCTTGTCTCTCCAGAATATTATTATCCAACTTTAATTAGATCATGAACATTTGTCCTTGTGCATCAGTTTTTATATAATTATCTTCTTGTTTTCGTCAGAAAAAAGGTCACTGACGAAAAATGATGTCTATATTGGTTAAAGAAATTAACACTGGTGTGTAAAAACTACCAGTGGTCTGCTGAGTTAATAACTCCTGGCATTAACATCAGCACAAAAACTGTGGACTGTTAGCTTCGTGGCATGGGTTTCCAATGACTGAGCAGCTCCCATAGGTGCAGTGTGTAGGTGGTGCAGCGCTGTTGCTCATATATAATGCTTCTTCTTAATCTTTAACTTGAACTCAAAGTTAAATTTCGAGACTATGAGGAAGTTCATACGGAGGTCTTTGGTGTTAGATTTGGCTGAAGTCCAAGTGCATGAATGATTTTGAGTGTTACCACCTGCTCTGAGCTGATGTCAAAGCCTGTAGGAAATGTATCGACATAACCTCTCTTTAGTGCAATATGTATAAGCACCCACTTACCGTGGCAAAATAAAATTTACCCTAATGCTACGCAATTTGTGTGTGTTCGGACCCCTGAGCATCTGGCAATTGCATTTTATAATGTTTTTTTTTCTTCCCCCTTACTCCCTTTTTGTGTCGGTATGGGACCTAATGGAGAACTGTGCAGAAAGGGACGGATAAGGTTTTTAGCAGCTTCAAAACATTTGTGTGATTTCACCTGTTACTTCCAGTGTGACTTTGATGTAAGCGACTCCGCAGACATCCTGTCTTTTGGTAGGCAGGGGGCCTATACACACACTGAGATTTTACCAGTAGGTTTCATTTATCATTTAATTCTTTGGAGATGTCTCACCAGCCTGTCACCTGTTGTGCCAACAGTAAACAAGAATGAATGATGAATTACAGAATTCAATTAGATGACAGCAGCTGTCACTGAGGCTAGTTAAACCATTAGCAGTGCTAATCTTGTGAAAGTCTTGCAATCTTTTTTTTTTTCTTCCTCTTTTTTTGCAGTCCGTGGTCTAGGCTCCTGTTGACAAATGCTACATCACTGTAGAGGACAGGAAGCCGGATTGCATCTCAAGGCTGTTTCCATGTAATATTCATTGTCATCTGAGAACACGGCAGCCTCAAGTTTTAGATCAAAAGCATTTCTATTCAGCAACAAGGGAAAGCACTTGAGTGTGGAGGAGGAATTCACAAAACGCCTCAGTCTGCCTTTGATATTGCAGTCTTCTTTCGGACCTTTGCCAGTTAAGGAACAGAGTCCTGCTTTCTCAAGCGTGTAACAAAGAACTGCATCTTTAGGGAGTCAAAAAATCAATATTCATAACGTTGTATCAATAAGGTTCGGTCTGTCGTAAAGCGGGGCCGCGTTGTTCCAAGTTCTGCACTTCTGTGAAATGTACATCACACTATGTGCACATGCAGCAAAGCCATAGTTTTTTCTTTTTTTCACTGACATAGAGTTTGATGCCAGTTTTCCCCCGCACAGCTTTGCTACCACCCATCCAACAACTACAGTAATGCAGCTTCACATAGAAGTGTCATGAATACCATCTTAAACGGTTAATTATCATTAATGAACAACAGCGATCTGATCGTGAACACATGGGAACTGAAACCTTGTGGTGCTAATATGTCACATCATTAAAAGACACACACTAACAAGTGCAACACAGATTGTGTTTTTGTTTCATTATGAGATAAAAGTGTTTTGTGCACCATGTCAGCAACACATCCACTGTCCTCAGAGTTCTCTCAGTAAGGTTCCACCTTTGTATCTGAGTATATACAAAACTACTCTAACTTCTCCTTTGTAGTAATTACTGACCTTTTATCTTTTGCCTTTGCCTAAAATTTCTTTAAGAACTTTAAGAAATGTCTCTCAGATTTACCCTCTGTATCCTTTTCTTGATCGCACAGATGTGCGCGTCCTGCAGTGACAGACTGAAATCCAGTCAGCTCATCACATATCCAATCATGATTTCCTGTGCTTGTGCAGATATCCACAGTACTGGTGGTTTTTATCAGGCCTGCGGCACTTATTCACTTCACTCATGTATGAAAAACTGACTTGTATGTTAATTTAACATGTTATTCTTTTGATCTTCATGATATGACTTTATAAGCTACATGTTCATTGTGTAAAACAAAACGATCAATTACAGGCACTATTAGCACTTATAACTACTTATTTACAGGCATGCATGACAACATTTCACTAAAAACTGTTGAGCAAAATGTATTTACAAACAGCTACATACATGCACCATATATGTAATGCCACAAAGTTCATGTAACATACTCATAATGTCGCTGTTTGTTTTGATATCAGTCACTACACATAATATATATAATTTGTAAGGATTTGAGTGTTATAAAAACAATTCCCAAAAGCTATAGAGATGCTGATAATCTTGGCACCCTAGGCAGTTTATATGGTAAGTTTCATGTAGATTGATTAACGTGTCTAGTAGGAGTTAGGGAACAGACATACATTCATACACTACGATCATTACAGTGAGATTTAGCTGCCTCTGCTGCTGCTGCACAGAACGGAAATCAATCTGAAGGGAGATACAAAGTGCGGTAGCCAGTGTGTGGGCACTCTCACCACTCACACATTTTATTACAATTCACTCACAATTGATCAGGAGCTCGTCTAATTAACACTCAGAGGACATCTCTAATACTTAAAAAAAAAAAAGTATCAGGAAGTGCCGGCACTAGAGACGAATACGCTCTTAAGTGTCATTGTACAAAGAGATACCAGCTCAAAGCTCAGCTGGAAGATCAAATGTCTCAGTCAGATAATTCCATGCAGGAGTCCTCTATTCAGAGCAGTTTTCCTGTTTTACATTTGTAATTTGTATTTGTTTAAGTTATTGCATATTTAATTCATTATTTTTGCAGTAATGGTGCAAATGGACCTTATATGCAGCAGTGGTCAGAGAATTAAAACAAGCTTGACATCGCGGCTAATGATTTGACAGCATCTTCACAAGGCCATACTTAAGCTCAGGATACACACTACATGTTCCTCCTCAGCCAGGGGAGAGTAGCAGAAGACACTGCTGTTGGATTTCAAAGGAAATATCTATTTTGAGATACAACACTAAACCGACTCTACAGCAGTAAACACAAGTATTTTGCCTTTCTGAACAGCAGCATAGAAATCACATATCATACATTAAGACATTAGTCAATGGATTGCCGTGGTGGAAAATTACATGAGTAATTCAACAATAGCTATTCTGGGATGGGAATACATATGACAAAACAGCACAGCGCTTCTAAAGAAATGTAATGAATCGATCGCTAAGAAAAGAAGCACCGTTATGATCCAACAGCAGGAAAGACACTCAATTCTTTTGCACTGATGAACACACCAAGGTCTGCTGTACTGATGATAGTCTATAGTGTTAGATTGATAGGATACTTGGGGTGTGAGTGAAACACACCATTTATAACAGCCTCAGTACAGCATGGCCCCGACAGTGCAAATTCACTTAATAATCCTTGAAACCTAGGACAACCTGACAAGCGCACTTAAACCAATTTCATTTTACAGGGTTAGCATTAGGCTATACATTAATCTTCTCAGATTATTTCATGTGCAAGATCCTCTTGCTGTAACCACGTAAATACCATTAAGTAATTTACACAGTATACAATATCTGCTCACTTGCAGGATAAATCCTTTGGGATTTTTCCTAAGAAATTATGAATACATCTGACATAAGCAATGTCTTTTTGCACTGCATACTTACTTCAGGCCTATTTCTTAGTTTAATTCAGTGCTACAAGTCTTCTGGGATGGTGGAAGGCCAACACTTGTTGTATCTTAACTTCTTTGTCTCTGCAAAGTGGGGTTATGCAGATAAGCTCATGCTCCATTTTGGTCAGTCCACTGTAGCACAGAGTGCGTGTAGGATATTAAGTAATACCCTGACAAATGCTGACAGCAGCTTAGCAGGGAAAAAAGAGGTTAATGGGACCCCTCACATTCATATGCCAGTATCTAATAAATGTGTTAGACAGAAACACAGTTATTAGTTTATCAATGGCATCTCTCAATGAAAGTCATTTAAATAATTCCGAGATGTCGTTTTCCTCCCAAAAGAGCAAATGTGAGTGTGTGTTGCCAGGCAATCAGCCCTCCTAGCACTGAAGGCTGGGGTAATAGTATGCATGATCCAAAGGGACAAAGACTGTTTCAGCCGTGTGCTGCCTTGAGCCAGATTTACAAAGCAAGTAAACAGCTGATTGCATGGGTTGAGGGCCTTGATATGTGCCTCACGTGTAATTCGTGCACCATGCAGTCAGTCCCCTCGGCTCTTTAAAGACACAAGAGAGAAAAAAGGATCTACATCAAAAGCAAGAGACAGGTTAAGAGCCTTATGAGTACACTCAAATTTAGGGTATAACATAACATATACCCCAGCTGGGAACTGGTAGAGAAAGTATGAACTGACAGTGCATGAAAGTTAAATATTGTCTTGGCAAAGCAGAGAGCCAAGAACAGGGCGTTTTTAAGATACTTCAAGCAGACCTGCCGAATCCAGTGGTTCAAAAGGGGATTCATATTGTGACGCAATAAGGACAGACCCCCAGAGAGTCTGGAGACACTCAGCTGGGATCACTGATAAAACATGATGAGGTAAACATAGATAGCTGCCAACTAAACTGTGAGGATGGCTAGGAAACCTAATTTTATAACATGGTTTTTTAGATCATTGATTTCCTAATATTAAGTCGCTAATGACATTTCAAGTTAAATTACTGTGGAGTTTCAAGCTTATTTTAAATCAGTAATTACGAAGAATAATTTAAAAATAAATATAGTAAATTTGTTGTAGCATAATGTCAAAGTGTGCTATTTTTCCACAGCAGATGGCTGCCTCTCCCTGAGCCTGGTTCTGCCGGCTGTTTCTTCTTGTTAAAAGGACGTTTTTCCTCACCACTGTTGCCAACTTTTCCATGATTGACCCAACCTGTCACCCTATGACAGCTGGAATGGGCTCCAGTTTGGCTGTGGTACTGAACTGGACAGACTGTTAAGAAAATGGATGGATGGATGTTCATACTATGCATTTCTGTGCAGTACACATGTAATACTGTGGCAGAAAATTACTCGGATTTCCTATATTGCACTTGTAAATTTTTATTTTAAGCTACTGTCAGCATGGGAATTAAGATTGGCTATCATCAAATGACTTAGCCTCTGAGGGCAGTGGCCAGTGTTTTGCAGGCTTTCAGCCAGTTGATATCCAGATAGTAGACAGATATCTGGGCCAAGACTCAGAGTCCTGGTCATTGCTCACAATCTGACTCTGAATGCAGCTAATTTTTAAAGAAACAAAAAAGCTCATAAAAAGCTAAATTGTGGTAAGGCAGTAGCTGAAGGCTTCAAGATTGCTTTTTGGCTAATGCCTTTCCTCCCCTCCTACTCTCTGACTGTCCCTGCATGCAGCTACAGTAAATCTTGTGCAAATGTGATTGATCAGTACTTCACAGACTACCAGAAAGGTTCCAATATCACAAATTGTATCCTTCCCCTACTGATTCAGCATACTCATGTTTACTATTCTCTGCTTCTGCTCCACATTACAGAGGGAAATATTGTACTACCTTAACCTAATAAATTGTATCTGTGACTAGTTACAGCACTTTACAGACCATAATTTCATTTTAAAATAGATTCTCTAAAGCACAATTCATTGTTAAAAGAATAATTTAGTACATTTGGTCCTGTGAGGCTTGTAAATAAATCCAACTCACACCAGCAGAACATTTACCTTTAAACTGTGTGTAGCCCAGAGAGGTAAAATTATCCAACATTTAACAAAAAAAGTTAATTAACCATGATCCAAAACATAGGGAGGATGCTGCTTACACACTGCTACATCAGTATGAATACTTTTTAACAATCTAATTATGCTGTTTTCGTGGTTTTGATGGAAAGAGCTTTAAAAGTGAAGGATTTTGCATTGTGGTTTAGATTTTTTTACAGGCCTCTAAACTACTTCCACAGCAGGTAATAATAAGGGATGTTGTCTCCATGGTGCTGTGAGCAGAATCCTGTTAAGCTGTTGCAGCGTTTGTGTTAATAATGTTGGCCTTCTTACACTCTGATGTTGACAAGCGTACCTGGGTTATAAAAGCTGACAGATTCAGCTGATAACTATATGATCATTAACCAATGCACCTAACTGAATTAGGACATGGAATACTGGAAGAATTCAGCGTGATAGTAAAATCTGCTTGTCCGTAATAGTTGGATCTTTGAAGGGTTCAACAAAGAGTTGAGCTATAATGGAAGGAAGAAAGCACAGGGCCCTGGATGGGGCAGCAGGCCAAGCTACCATAAGGGAATTCACACCTCTACAACTCAGTGAGAAAGATGGGGGCAGAGCTGGAGTTTGACGTTTCTTTGAACGAGATAGGTTAAAGCTCTCTCCTCGAATAGATCGCAACCTGATGCAAACAGGCCTGTCAGCTGAACTGGGATGAGACTGTCACACTGAAAGGAGGCTGAGGACTGCACAGAGGATAGTGCGGTCAAACGAGGTGAGTATACCTTGTCCACTATTTCACTACAAGGGAAGCTGGCTCTTTGTGCATCATCTCTATCATACTTCACATCCAAAGAAAGTTGATTGTAGTGCTTTAAAGAAAATATCAAAGCACAGCTGTAGGTATGTCTTTCCCACATGGATGCAGCGGCAGCGAAAACAGTGTTTACCCACGGTTTGTTGGACATTTGCCAAGCTGATAGACGAGGCAGATTGAGCGTGCGCCCAATGAAGAGAGGTTGAAGTAACAACCAAAACACAACCTGCCAAAACTTACTAGCAATGCCGACCCGGCAAGTCATCGAAAATGACATCGCTGGCTGGCAGCAAACATCTAAGCATAGCAGAGAAACAAAAGGTCAGCTAAAGAAACCCAACTCTCTCTAGGCCAAAGCAACTCTCCCAAAGTTTAGATCACAATAAAAAGCTTAATCTTTAAATAAGACTTGCATTGGATGCCTAATTGTAAAATATAATCACTTTCATGATTAGTTATTTTTCATTTGGTCATTAAAGTTTTGCAAAATAAGTATCAAAGCTATAGTTTCCCACAAGTAAAGATGATGTCTTCAGATTTTCTTATAAATGTGCAAAACTCAACAGAGATTATAAGCTTATGATGCTAAAACTTGAAAAATAGAAGTCTTACATGAGCAAAAACAGACCAAAATAGAATTTTGTCTATTTGTTTTTATATTAGTAGGTGGTAAATACATTTGCATAAGTCAGCGATTAGTCCAGATGTAATCAGTTTGTGTTTTATCTATGTAAATTTCTTTTTTCTTTCTTGCAATATGCCTGTAGGATACCTTGATTGCAATGGACAGTAATTATTTTACAAAATCTTGTTTTCCTTTTTTTTCCATTGTATGCATGCATTTGTGTTTGAGGCCCCCGTGGATCAGAATTTGTTTCTGTCCATGACCTGGATTATAAGGATGTTGCGTCCTGCTTGAGAACAGGTTCTGTTTCAGCTGAGCAGTTTAGCCCTTGGTAGTTGTCAACTGTTCTTCTAAAAAGCTCGATATACAATTACGACAACCTTCTTGCTTCATATACTCCGCAGGCTGTGTATTGGAGTGAGATTATGAGTTTGACAGATGGAGGAGGAAGAAAAAAAAGTGAAGAACTTCCCTCTGGGACATCTTAAGGGAATCCATTTTATTCTATGACTGCATTTCTAAATAGAGAGAAATGCAATGAGCTGACACATCAAACATTATCACGGAGGGCTAAAAGCAGAGTTAAGCTCTTTATGTCTACCTCTATGGTTTGAAGTTTTGTTGAACCCTTTTCAGTGAAGCCATTCATACTGTAGCACATGTTGATCTCCTGTTCCCCCTCAAATGAGACTGCCTTTCTTGCTCCTTTAAATCTCAAGTTTAATATACACAAGTCTTTTTAATCACTATTATTGCATGTGTATGAAAGCTGTGTATGTGACAACACTATGAAAATAGCGCTGTTTATTAGCCTGGTAACCTTGAATTGTGACGGGAAGCAAAGAGTAGCATTTCAGGATCTCCACAGAGGAGACTCTAAAATGCCATAGTCGACTAATAACTTGAGAAGCATTTATCTCCGTGTCAGGAAAGTGAGGAGAGAAATGATGAAGGCCGACAACCTGTAGAGCTGCTCACATTACACCATGGATTTCCGCAGCCCTCAGGCTAAGAAGAACGGGGGGTGTCGAGGAGGGGGAGACTTTGAAAGGAGCAGAGAGTGAAAGGAATAAAGGCAGGGTCTTGAGACGGCATGCCAAATAGTGAATAGAGCTGAGACCTTTTGAAAAGTCAGACAGTTAACTTCTGACTGATTCACTTCATCTCCATCGGCATTGTTTATTTATGTGGCAGATGGGTTGCATAAATTTCATTGCGGAACTCACCGTTATAAACCTAACTCAATTAGCCAGCCGGGGTGTTAGCAGACACTTAGTCGGATCCATTGCAGCAAATCACAATAGGCAGAAGGGTGATATTTTTCATTTTTGGTGGCTAAGGCTCAAACCCATTATTTTTCCTTGTTTGTGAGTGCCTGACTCATTGAATAATCAGTTTGATTAATAAAACCAGTCACCGTAGGCATAATGTATTTGGCTCACATGAGTGTTTCTGTAGTAAGGGGGGAGCCTCTCTGGTACACTATGTGTTCATGTGCTGGACGAATTCTTTTTGTTTTTCCGGCTCTCTAACACCGCTACGAATAATGTGACAAATTCATCATTAATGTTCAGAGCTTAAATTCAGATTAACTTGGCTCCCCGCATGATGTTTTCTCCACCTTTCGCCTTTTGTCTTCAACTTAACCCCTCATTATTCTCTTTCACTGCTGCTTCTATAGTTACTGCTTCTGTATTCTCTCTAATCGATCTCACCCTCCATCATTTTTCGTCCTCATTTTAAATATTTCTCACGTCCCCACTTCATCTACATACCAGCCTCCTCTGCCCGCCTCCCCATCCATCGCTCACTTCATATCTCCTTCTTTCTCTCCCCGCCAGTGAGCCCACCCTGGCAGCCTTGGCCCTCTTAAATGCATCATTTCTTCCAAGAGATATCCTTCTGCACTGACCTCTGTGCTAGCTGGCTGACTGCCATCTTCACTCAATGGACTCATCAATCCATCTTGGTTCTTGGATGGCCTTGATTTTATTGTCTCACACAGCCCGCTGTCATCCTCTTCATCTCTCATCCTTAATGTCATCCTTTCAGATTTTAACATGTCTGCGTTTTCTGAGCATACAGTGTTTGATTACATTGAGCTGGAATGGTAGAGTCCAGGTGGGCTATTGTTGTCAAGTCCTTGCTGGGGCAGCTGATATAGAGTCATGGATGTGCCGTTTTTGCAGGCTTAATCATTTGGGTGGAAGCAGGAGCTAGTTTGAAACTCTATTTATTTTTCTTATTATTATTACTGATGACTGGCAGCACCTTTTAATGCATTAATGCTTTACATTAAACAATGCTTGTAAACACTTATCAGTAACATTTAAGTGCCAAACAGTACTGAATTTTTGGTGTGTGTATAAGTTTCATGATGAAAACCTTGTCTGTTTGTAGTTTGTAGAACAACAACTGTATATGGCAGGTTATTCATGGGAAATACAGATATTCTAGAAAGCTAACCTTCCTTCAAAATACTTACACAATAGAATATTTGACCATAAACAATGTTAAAAGACACAAGTTAATAAGTTATTAAAACCATATTTAAGAATCAGTTACAAACTTGACTAATTTTTCCAATTTAAGAAACAGCAAACCTTTTAAAACAACAGCTATTGTGGTTAGATAGCAAAGCTAATAGTAGTTATTAGTTCATCAGAGCTAATGCTAATGCTACAGTTAAAACTGCAGTTCCCTGAATAGCCGCTTGAGACTGGCTCAAACAGCCAGTCAGGCTTCATACATGAAAACTGTTTTAGAAATTCTTTAGAGATTCTATTATAATGTATATGTTAGGTCTGTTAGCAGGTATCTGTCTCTGCAATGCAACAAAACATGTTGTATAAAGTGCTTTGAATGCTCCAGGAGAGTAGAAAGGTACTAGATAGGAATCAGTCTTGTACTATATAGGAATCAGTTTTGTAACCATGTGTAACCAAGGACCATGTGTATTCCCTTACCAGATGGCAAAAACCTCCAAACCGGCAAACACTCGGCAACTACTCTCTGTGCGAAAGTGGAACTGTGAAAAGAGCAACACAAACAGCTGAGTTATTTTGAGGGCTGTTATTGTCCAAGTAAACATAGTTTTTAAAACATTTTGGCTGCAGCTACATCTCCAGTTTAGAGAATTGTTAGTGAGTGTTTGCAGACATGTCAGAATCTTCTATACAATATAATCATAAGGAGGCTTTTGGTGCAGCGCCTTCTTGGTAAATGGTATATGGACTGATTCCTATATAGTACTTTTCTACTCCCGGAGCACTCAAAGCACTTTATACAACATGCCTCATTCATACAAACACTTTTTCCTATGTTTTTAAGTGCTTTCTATCAAACATTCACACACACTAATACTTGGGGTTAATAATTTGCTCAAGGATATTTAGCATCCAGATTGGCGCAGCAAAGAATCAAACCACCAACCTTCCGATATTAGTTGATGAGCTCTACCTTCTGTGTTACAGCCACACCAAACTAAGCTTTGCAATCCATTTTACCCAGTGACAGCCATCAAGAACTACTCACCAACCTGTCAGGTAATGATCATTTTTTTCCTCATGACTGGTGTTTCTATCTACTCTCAAAGCCACGTCAGCCTGATGTCACATGAAAAACCTCAATAGATAAGAACATAGCATTCCACCCTCTAATCCAAATATTAATGTAGTTTTGATTTGAAGTCTGATATTTAACCTTTTTTGTTTAAAAGCTTGAAAAGGAAGTTTCTGGAAATAGCTTTTGTTTAAAGAAATTTAGAACTCTAGTTTGGTAACTAATCTCAAGAACATTTTGCCTGCCTTTATTATTTTGTAATACAGCTGAGATATATGATTTCTAAACTCATCCCAAAACACAGCTAGACACGATATGCTAGTTCTGGATATGAGCAGAAATCTGACCTTTTAAAGTCCAACTTCCCCAATCGAAAGACACAAAAGTAGCCAGATATCAGACAGAATTTCCAGTTGTCTTCACCCAGACAAAAAATAAGAGGAGAGTACATAATGCCAATATTTGTGTTGACTCAGCTGGGATAGTATTGAATAAGAAAAACTGAAAATAATCATTTGGAAAACAATATAGAATGCCCGACTGTCTCATTGCATTATATTCCAGCGCCTCTTAATCTGGCATGTTTGAATTTGTGTTTCCTTTTTATAAAAAAAAGACATTTCTACCACAAACTGATGCATAAAACCAACCAACGCATGCAGGAAATAAAGTGTCAAAATGTCCTGGAAGAAGACCCGAACAACCCCGCTTAATGTGTTCCCCCAGTGCTCAAACCAAACCTACGCCGATGTGTGACCCTCACCTCGCAGGTGGTAGCAGTTTGTTGAGTCTCCTTGAAAATTCACTCTGAATAGCAAGAGTGTGGCTCAATTACAGATGAGGCTCGCTAGATTATAGAAAATGTTTAAGCACAAGTCAAGATCAACGCACAAGGTGTGCTTAGTATGCATTAGAAAGATCTGTCTGATCACTGGGTCAAAAGCCCTGTTTTCGCTGCGCTCTGGGTGAGCGGGGTCACGAGCGGGATGAATAAATGCACAGGCGTTTATGCTGCGTTCGTTATTTGCTGAGAAAAGCGTTTGCAATTCCGGATCAATAAGTACGCTGCCGAACAACCAACTTATGGCCAGGTCTGGGGATTTTCTGTTATATATGGACATGCTAAATGTCAGTCATGCTTCCCCAGCTCTCCAAGGCCATTATGAACATTTGCTCTGCACTATTTATAAAGAGTCCCAGCATGTTTAGTCATGAAGAACTTGACCCTTTAAATCATAGCCTACTGAGTTGAGGATGGAAAACTTGCTTTTACCTTCTTTTCTTTTTTTTTTATCTCTGAAGCAGCAGCAGCATTAGGCCAGTAAAATTCATACAGATAAGGTGAGTAAAATGTACATTTTAAAAGGGCAAAAGTGTCCTTCACCTTTCCCTTTTCTTTATCAGTCTTTTTATAACATTCTCACTCTTTCAACAATGCCTTTTTTCTCCCTGAAGGTCCACCAACTCCTGGCAGGGCTCGTTCACTGGAAACTGCAACACCCACTGAGGCGTGTGTTTGTATTACTGCCTTTGTCTGAGCCCCTTAGGTTTAGACCTCACTCCCCAGTATATTCAGGTTTACCAGCAACCCCACGGTGCTGAGCAAACTTCACAGACAGGGGACAGAGATGGAGGGCACTTACTGTCTGCGCACTCAAAAGAGAGCCTCCTTTGCTTTTAGCTTGATTCAACTCGTGCTCACTCATAAAATTATTTAAAATGTGCTCCTGGCATTTTAACACCCACTTTCAATTTGAATTCGACTACACTTTTCGGTGTAAATGAATGGCAATAATAAAACTTGCATATTATCACAGCAACTCAAATGCGTTTTTCTGAGGGTTGCATGAAAAATCTATGAAAAGCAGAGTTACTTAAAATGAAATCACAATTTGCTGCAGATGCATTGCAGTGGTTTTTGTAATCACACAGCCGCTGTTTTTTTTTCTGCCTACAAAGGCAAAATGGCATTTAATTGCTATTGCAAATGTACATCTGTGTGACTGTGAATATAAATGAGTCTGCTAGGCCACTTGTTCTCATGGTAACACTAGCAGAATGTGATGTGCTGATTGACCTTGGGGGTGTGGAGTTTCCTTTTCTTACGTGAATCTGGTTGCAAGGTGAGAGGTTCTGGGCGTCTGCAAGGAAACATTCTTGCCGTTTGGGAACACAGACCATCAAATGCCGTTTGTGTTAGTTCATTTTCTCTGTCTGCATATGAATCTGAAGAACTCTAATAGTTTATGTAATGAGAAAACAAGTCTGTCAGAAAAATAAATTGCATTCATTTCACTCACTGCACTTATCTTATTAGGAAATGACTGCAGCCATTCAGGTGATCATTGTGTAATGTTTCAATTTACACATGCAATGCATTACAATGATACATAGATCAGTGGGTGCTGCACTGCTGCTGTGTCGGCAGGCCTGTGGGGGGCACTCCAGCACTTTCACCCATCATCTGTCGCTCTCTTTCCCTCCATCTCCACTTTTTTTTCTTAGCTCTCCATCCCCATTTTCTGTCTTCCTTTTGTTCTGCGACTCTATCACTCCTCAGTCTTCCTCTCTCTCTTTCTTGTACTAATGTGCTCTCTCATCACTGCTTCTCCTCTTTGCTCTCTCCCTCTAATGCACACACACCCTCTCTCGAGTTCGTCCTCCTCCCGCTCCACTCTTTCACTTTTGGTGGGCGCCCATTTTCTCTAGTTCACTCCCTCTTTCTTCTCCAATCCCTCATGCTCATTTCTATCGCCCGTCTGCCACTTTTTGTTGTGGATTTTTTAATCGATACCAAATCCTTCACTCCCTCCTCTTCCGTCTCGTCCAAATGAAATAAAATGTACGCACATTGGCAATGAGACATAAGGCAGGCTGACCTTCTTTCTGTCGCACCTATTTCTCAGCACTTACAAAATGCAGCAGGGTATAAGTGCACAGCATATCACACGCTGGGTTGCCTTTTATGTCAGTTTTTTTTCCAAATATGCAGGGTGAATGTTTTAAATTGAAGCATTTTAGTTAAAGAACTTGAAGAAAACAATCTCTAATATGACGTGAGCTGCAGTCTGTTGAGGGACGCTGTTGTGATTTACTCCTCTGCGTCTGGTATCGCCATGGCAGCACATGATGTCACCAACACCAACACCACTTTGAATGCATGCTTGAGACACCGGCAGTTTGACAAAATGGCAGTGTTTGACACTCTGGAAATGAGAACAGGTTGGGCCTAATTAGTATTGCCTGCCATACAAGAGTATTATCAAGATGCTGTTAAAGCATCTTGATAATGGGGAAAAGGGGGGGGAAAATAATGACGGTAGTGTGATGACACGGGACGTTCATTTTTTCTGGCAAGAAATAGTCAGCTCATCAGTCACACCACAGATTCTCCTCCATATAACGTGTTAATTCATCGGGCTGCATTGAAAAGATAACTGGCCATCAAATTAAGGGAACAGGTATGTCAAACTGGCAGAGGCATGAAATGTGCTAGATGTTCTGAGACTTATTAAAGCAGAAGCCCACGTTTCGATCTTTTCCTCGAGTAAATCCACCTCTCTCTTTGCGAGGAAGAGGAGGCAAGGATATAAATATTTGATCATTTGCGCTTTTATTTCAGATCATTTGCAGATTCTCAAAACAATTGCCCGGCCATTTAATCTTGCTGGAGCTCCAGGCTTAAAAGTGTTTTCTCAAGTAGACAGATATTTATCTAAAAAATGTCATAGTGCCAAGAGTATTCGCTCGTGCCAGGAGTTACAATCGAGTTGACAGTATCTGCACCTGCGGTTTAGTGAAAGAACAGTAAAACTATGGGATGGATTGGGCAAAACATGGTGAACCTCACTGCCTGTGGATAAGAAGAGCCATTTTAAAGTCTCTCCTTAGTGCAATCGGACTGTCAGCTATACATCGAGAATTCAATGTATTCCATTAAAACAGTATCGATTTCTCCCTTGTCACAAATTATAATAAAAAGAAGCAGTGTCAAGAGACGATAATCAATGATTAGCTACTATATCTTTAACTCTGTCAGGAAATAAGTGATAGCTGCTTGAAGGCTGATGGCCATGACCTTGACAGGGATAATTGCCAGTGAAGGGGCAGACCAAGGAAATAGGTTGCACGAAGCAGCCATTTCTTAATGATTGAGTTATAGCCTTTTTATGGTTCGTGGCTTCAAACTGCAAGAACACACAGAACATTTTCAGTCACTTTTTTAGATTTATTCATTTCTTTTTTAGCTGAATCCATAGACCAGTGAAATTTCTTCTTACGACTTACCTCTCTGTGGATGAGGTTATATTAAGGATTCGAGGGATAATTCATTTGCTGTTAATAACTTCATTGGCATTCATGGTAAATTGAAAAGTGGCATCTATCCGTTTAGTGACATGGAGGTGTAGGTAATTGTATTATAACCACTTGTGGGGGCTGCGCACATTAAATAAATGAGTGGCCCTATTTTAAAACTAAATTTGATCACTTTGGTGTTTTCAGTGGCTGTCCTGAGAGCTAGCTAACCAAACTAACTAGGTAACAGCTGGTATGTTCCACTGGCACCTTGAACATAAAGCAGCATGATGAAAACATCATTAAGTTGTTGTCTTACAGCTGTCTGATTTATCTAGGTGTTGAATGTACTCAGGCTGCGTTCACATATGGTATGGTTTTTAATGACACTGAATCACAGTATTCAAGTGAAGTAAAAACATTAACATTTACTTCATTAATGAGCTTGTCAAATGCAGTTATAATGTATGTGTTTACATGAATGATATACAGCAACAGCAGCTTCAAATGGCATAATGCAACATATTAATAAATGTAATGCTTCAGCGGTAAAAGCTTTTAATAGCTGCAGAAAACTAGAACACTTGCATTATAGTGCTGAAATAGTTTGGCCAAGAAACGCTTTCTATCAAGATTTAAACAAAAGTATTCCTGAACAGCTTCTTTAGAGTGAAACCTGTTTGGAAAGCAAACAAATATACCTTTGTCTTGGTGAATGCTCAGCCTCTGTTTGTCTGGACGTAATGTTTTAAGTGGGACAAAATGTGCTCTTTGCAACTTCTTAAGACTCTTGAGTTTCAGACCCAGAACCCTGCACCCAGATGACCAAAATCAACAATCTGGCAAATATGCTGATTAAATAAGGCCAGCAGGACAGGATCCAATCCCAGGCGGAATTGAACAAACCCATCACAGGGTGCAGCATCAGTGCAGTGTATATACACAGACACATGGAGATGTTTTGAATTGCCTTCATAGAAATGTCAGAGGGAAAGGGTTTTAACCTTAAACTACAATGCAAACCCCCGCCCCACAATGAACACAGTAATAATAGCTGGTATACACTGAGTGGACATAACGTGCCACCTGTGTGACATACATAATAAATAGAAAGTGAAATAATATATGTGTTAACTGTTATGTGTCTATTTATCAGCCTTGTGATGGAGCGAAAACCTGTTTAGTGTGTACCCTGTCACTTGCCCAGTGTAAGTTGGGATAGGACTAAATCCTATGTAGTTAAGCTGTCAAGGCATTAGTTCTTACCATACTACAGCAACAGCTAGTTGTTGTTGTTTTTTGTTTTTTGTTTAGCTTGCATAGCTGTCACAGTGGGAAATTAACCAGCTTGTTGTTGGTTATATGGTGGAAGAGAAGCTAAGAACCCCAAACCACTGCGTAGTCAGGGTGAATCAATGCATTCAAAGATTGATGTATAATCGGCTGCAAACTTTCTGGGAGTTATAACTGACATGCGGAAGAAATTGCAGGGTGGCGTTCATATTGGAAAGCAAAACATTTCTCTAACAGCTTGCTTTTCTAAGGAGGCAATGCAGTTGTCCGGGGCAATACATTGTAGTAGCAGTACCTGAATGCAATAGGTCAGGTTAAAAAGCAATGTTACCCAGCAGTGGCTGTCACATACAATACATTTCTATTTTTTTTTTCTTAATTTTACCTTTTTTTTTTTTTTTTTTTTTTTTCTTTTAAACAATTTTTTTCGGTTTTTTGCAGCTTGTTATAGCTAGAGCCCTTTGACTTCATGAAACAACAATAACCCTATAGAGATACATTAAAATATTGAACACGTCTGGCAAACAGTGACAAAATTTTGTTCAATTTTCTCAAGTTTTTTATACATTATCTCACCGAAATACCTAACGTATTTGGAATTTGAGGTGATTTGGGGCAACAGAAAGTAGTTCAAGCACAATTTGGAAAAACAGTACTTCAATCTGTTTAATCACTGACTAGTTAATTCACTGAATTTGCATCCTTAGTCAGTATTATTATAAGATAAGATTTGCTTGGATAAACTGACAATCCAAATATTGGATTAGAGTTTAGAGTTTCATCAGAGGCGGTTCTGTAATATCAGCACTTTGGGGTCTAGTTATGAGGATAATTCATAATGTATACAGTAGTTCATGCAATTAAGAACAAGACAGCATAAGTAATTTGGAGACTTTACTCCTCTGCTAATTTAGACAAACTCACAATGGGCCTGTCATTTAATTAATGAGATTTCACAAATCTGTATCTGCTGATTTGATACACAGTCATCTATCATCAATCTATTCCCTAAAGAAAAACAGAAAAGAAAAGGAATATTCATCATTTATAGGCTAATATATAAATGATCATTAACCACATGCAATGCTCGAATTGCAGAATAAAGCAGACCTAGAAAAATGGAGAGAGGGGCAATCCTCCATGGTGGTTAACATGGCCCAGTCCCAGAATACGGATCAACTGGTGAAAGCATCAGAGGTGGATAATGTCCGCTATGCAGTGAGGGATTATTTTGTCAAAGCATGGACTGCCTGCCAATACACAGGCCTGTGACCACATGGTGTGAGGCTTAACAAAAGCACAGAGACAGGTTATCAATCTGCTTTATTTCAGGCTCTTTATCAATATTTTCCCAATAATGTAGCAATTAGTTTAGTGTATTTATTTCATCCACTCACATAAGAATTTGCGTTCTTGAATGTGCATGCATTGTAAAGAGAATATAAAACACCGAATGCACACATATTTTGAGCGGACGGGTAAGAGGTGCTAGAAAATCTTTTCTATAAATCTGTAGCACAGCCATTCTGCTCCGAGGAGCTTATCCAGAAACCAGCCTCATGAGTAGGAGGATATTGTACAAACAACATGCCACAAAGCAAACATTACATTTAGCAAAACGCAGCTTTTTGTCATGTGTAGCATTTGCGGCAATTATATGCAATTCAAGTAGGAGTAGAAATTACTGAGGTGACCAAGGTCAGCAGAACCTCCCATTAAATGAATGACAAAATGAATGATAAAAGCAGGGGACCCTAGCTCCTGGGAGGCCATTTGTTCAAATAACCCTCTTGGGGATTTTTAAAGCATTTTTCTTATAAATTGAACCACATGCAGGGTAATGAAACAGTTTCTCTTTCATTTTAAATGTAATTTTCTTTTTAAGTCTTTTTAAGCCCAAGTTCAATGCGTCTATTCATTTTGATTTAATCTTCACAAACTTTTTTTTAAATCCTTCATTCCTTCACAGGGCATGAGGGCAACATACACAGAAGAACAAGTGAAATGCCTTTGAATACACAGTGCTATGAAAAGTATTTGCTCCCTTCCTGATATCTTTCTGATAAGTTTGACTAATATGTAAAAAACTAAGTGTTTCTGATAATCAAACAAGTTTTAATATTAGACAACAATAACCCAAGTAAGTAAAAGTTGTTAAAAGATGATTTCATTTATAAAGGGAAAAAATTGACCTGGCCCACTGTGAAAAAGTAACTGAGTTAGCCACACCCCAAATGTCTTGAATCAAGAAATCACTTAACTAGCAAAGCATCATGCCACAATCTGAAGAAACTCAAGAACAGATAAGATTCAAAGTCACTGACATCTATTAGTCTCGAAAGGGTTACAACGCTATTTCTAAGGTTTTGGGACTCCAGCAAACCACGGTGAGAGCCATTATCCACAAATGGAGGAAACCTGGAACAGTGGTGAACCTTCCCAGGAGTGGTTGGAGAACCAAAAGTATTCCATGAGTGCATTTACGACTCATCCAGGAGATCACAAAAGAACCCAGAACAACATGTAAAGAACTGCATGCCTCACTTGTCTCAGTTAAAGTCAGTGTTCATGATTTAACAATAAGAAACCAGCAGGACCTACTCTGAATGGTTAAAAAACTCCAAAATGAAGGTTCTCGAATGGCCAAGTAAAAGTCTGGACTTAAATTTAATTGAGATGTTAGGCATTGACCTTAAACAGACCATTCATGCTTGAAAAGCCTCCAGTGTGGCTGAGTTAAAATAATCCTGCAAAGAAGAGTGGGCCAAAATTCTTCCACAGCGATGTAAAAGATTCATTGTCAGTTATCGCAAATGCTTGATTGCAATTCGCGCCTTTTTTTCATTTCATTTTTTCATTGTTTTTCTCTTAATAAATTAAATCATCATCATTGCATTTGCATATACTCAGGTTAGCTTGATTGTCTGAAACATATAAGTGTGACAAATATGCAAAAAAAGAAAAAGAAAACATAAGAAATCAAGAAGGGAGCCTACACATGTTCACAGCGCTGTCAATTCTTCAGAACACTGTAGCACAACATTTAACTAATTGTCTTCTTGTTCAGCGCTCTGTTTCATCTATTAGCGTTAGGATTTCTTCTCTCATATGCTTTGTTAAAATAAAATCAATTATCTGTGATTAAAACAATCCAGCACCCAGCAGTCCCTAAAGCAGGAGGTGATTTAGAATTATCTGTCAGCTATTTTTGAGAAGAGATGGCAGAATGCCATCCTGCTGCTGATGAATCTGGTGGAATACCAATAGAACAGGGAAAGCTACAGCACAGAGAGAGAGAGTAGAGATATTTGTGCTGCACTGAGGCACACGGCTTCACATTTCTGTGCTGCAGTCCCAAAATCGTGCAAGAAAAAAGAAAAAAAACACATACGCGTTTCAAGCTCATCATACTTATGTGGCGTGTTTCTCCCCTCACAGCGTAATGGCCCTCTTTGAGTTCACCCCATGTCTGTCATAAGATGCTATAATCACTGCTCCACCATAAAAGGCTGACCAGCCTTCCCCCCATCCTCCGCCTCATCTCTTTACTAAAATTGGAGCAGCCATACTATACTGTCTTTTGTTTTTTTGTACCGAGACAAAAAAGCCTTCTGGGTAACATTGTTTGAATGTGGTCAGCTCAAATACACTCCCAGAACCAACAGAAGTACTCGCACAAAATCTCATAGTCAGTCCCTATTATTGTGGAGTGCTGCGCAGCTCCAAATAATCGACATTCTCTGTAGACCCCTGCAGCACAGTGAATCAATGAGGCAAAAGTACATAAAGATTGTGCCAATGTCTCACCACAAATCAAAGCTTTTATGGCTTTACATCAACAAATTTTCTCATCCCAACTGTTTGTGGAGCTCTTAAACTTTCAGAAGTTAGTTGCTTGGATTTTACTTTGTGTAAAATCCGGAGCAAACAAAGCACTTCAGTTGATGTACAACTGATAAAACTGCAGCGATGCTGGCACACAAATGCGATTAGCTGCTAATCATTCTGAACAGTGAGTAGGTGCGAAACAAATCAAAGTCCTGAAACAAAAGTCTAGTCGTGTTTGATTTGTCATCTCCCAAATAACAAACCTGGGCTTTTTCTTGATATTAATGCACGTCGCACCGAGCCATATGAACAGCGAGGCTGAGTGAAAGAGAGTTGGGGCGTCTTCAAAGTCTAATTGAAAGAAATGCATTTCAGCGGGGCTCTTAGCTCTTCTGCCTTTTAGTTGAAAGTCTGGGCTCTGAAGCCAGCAGGTAGGCTTTTACACTTCTCATGGTTAGCTCATTAGCTAAGATGCTTCTGCCAGACAGAGCAAGAGCTCTGAAAACATGCCAAAATTCAAAGTCAGGACCAGCTAAAGTGACTTTATTGGCAACCGGCTATTCAGTATGTGTGTTCACACCATGGTAGTTGGCTTAGATGTGGAAGCTGTGTTTGTGTTCAACCACTAGATGAATCTGCTTCAGGCTAAATGATTTACTCTAGAAGGATAACCTAAAATACATTATGCTCATTTCCTTTTTATTAGCATTATCACACCATTATTATTACATCCCGCTCATTTCCTGTAGGCATAATTTCCAGGTTCAGATTATTTTCTAATGTCTCCAACACGTCCATACCTTAACCAGCAGTTTGACTGATGATTTCTGAGGATTTCTGACCACCTCTGTGACCTCTCTGTCTTTAGTTCACTCGAGTTTTCTTAACAATGTGAACTTTTTTAGATACAGTACATGTCTCTCTGGTCAGTTTGCCAGCACTCATTCTGTAGTGATTGTACCCACTGTAAAGTTATGTAAACAGAAAATAGCAGCGCTTCCTTAATTAGGTGGAACAGCAGAATGAATGACTTTTTAATGGACATGATTTCCCTATCTTGTTTCTTCTCAGCGCAAAGAGATTCGTTGCACAAAACCTAATTTATTTCAAAAGTTAACCTTACGATTAATAGTTAGAAGCAAAACAATTATAATCCACACCAGTGACGTTTTTTTTAAGTGCCTGGCTGTAATGAATATACAGCATCAGCGACTTAATTTGTTTTTTCAACCACAGAGTCCTAACCGTGTCAGTGTTAGATTAGTTTTGGAGACCAAAACAGTAATGAGCTTAATGTTTTTATTCAATTACCAGTTATAAAGGAATTCCATAAGACAGCAGATTTAACACCAGAAGAAGCATACAGCATCATGGATTGATTTTAAAATGATACCGTAATTTATAAAGCTACTGGGGTCTTGTAATTTACTGAATCCACTTAATTTGTTGACAATTCAACAAGGTCAGACTGCGGTCTGTGGATTCTGATGTATTTTAAGATGACGAAACACGTGTAAAGCCTCATTACTTGTGCAGATTCAGTGCACTTGATATTATTCAGACAAATTTCCATCCATAAAAAATTCCGACAGAGACTGTCTGACCCGTGGCCTGCCTCGGACAATAACAAGGTCTCCTGTGCAGCCGAAACTGAGTACCCACGGACAGCCTCTGTGCTGTATCTCATTATCAAACTGGCTTTTCTTCCTCTTTTTCTAACATAACACACAGAGAGTTTCTCTGCTCCCTGCAGGATCACTGAATGTCACAGGATCTGTGATTCAAGCCTGCCACTTATACTAAGAGGTAAAGGATCCCTCTCGTTTCCTTTCTTAATAATGCATGCAGCGAGTCGTAGTAGCCAAAGAGTAAACGCATTCAAGACAAAGCGCTGGAAATGGTGACTCACTTCAAGTCATGCATCTGATATACAGACGTTATCACAGTGCCCACCACTTTTATCCTGGCAGACAAAGGCACCAACACGACCAGAATAGCTCATTGATAAATGTCCAAAATTGATGGAAAAATCTCACATGCACAGTGTGTTTGAACATTAAAAAAAAAGATTAAATACAGGGGCAAACAACAACAATAGCCAGCCATGAAAAGAGCAAACATTATGAAAAGAGAACAGCTCATTAGCCGCAGTAGTTTTGGTTCTTCAAAACAATGTGTCACTATAAGTCTCAAAATGACAACCTGCTGAGACAAACAGACATTTCTCCCATGTCACTGTGCTTTAGTTAGAAGCAGAAAGCCATAGAGATACCATAATCTTCAAGACTTCAGTGTCTCTCTGCCTCTGAAAAGTGTTTGTTTTGTTTTTTTGGCTTTTTCCCCCCCCAAAATGTAAGCTTTTTATCTATATGTGCACGTACAGTACTTATGCGCTCACGTAAGGAGCTTTAATTCAGCATATTTTAAGGTGACTGAAGCGACGATATTTTTATTCAAAACAAACAAGGAAATAAATAAATAACCGAGCGCCATCAGACTAGTTCAAAGCGTTGCTTTCTAACCTCGGCTCGCTGATCGAGGAACTTGAAAAGGGGCCCCAGGAGATGGTGGGTTCCACAGACCAGCGTGATTTATGGCCTTCCATAACAAATCAACAAGTTTAACTTTAATTGTTTTCTTTGCGATGGGAGGTGGGGTAGTTAATACAGAGCGATGATTGATGGAACAGGGCACCGTGTTTGGCTCGGCACTTTGTCTTTTGCAGTGCAGCTCAGGAATTGAACCAGCTGATAGAAGCAATTAATTTGAGGATTGTTTTTATTTTATTTTTTTATTTTGAAAAAAAAAACAAAAAAAAAAAATAAAAAAAAAAAAAAAAAAAAAAAAAAACAAAAACAACAAAAAAAAAAATTTAAAAATAAAAAAAAAAAAAAAAAAAAAAGGAGAGAGAAAAAA
>VUQG01000242.1:23721-35684 GCA_015106755.1 Etia nguti
TTTTTTTATTTTATTTTTTTATTTTGAAAAAAAAAACAAAAAAAAAAACAGGTTATAAAAATATCCAAGATTGTTTTGCCATCAAACTGTACAGTACACGCTACTTTAGAGGAAATATATATCTATATGTAAAAGAAGTCAAAAATGCCTTACAACACATTTCACTTCTGGAATTAATGTGACTTTACACCTGTTTCAATACACATTAATATCTGAATGTTGGTGAAAAATCTCTGTAAAATCCGAGGGGCTGACATTTCCTATGGTTTAATGAAGTTAGCTTGTGTTTCAGCTACATTAGTTTGCTAAGTAAATGAGACAACCATTTAATTACATGCTTTACTGATGATGCTTCTCTTGGAATAGTTGCTGTTAACCATTAATCTCGGGTGCACACCTAATTTACAAGGACAACATTGTAGAATTGGACCTGCACAGGAGAGGAAATGGTCACATTGTTCCATTAAATCACCTTCAGCAATTACTGTAGCTAGCGGCACGGAGGACATTGTATATGTGATCATAGGAGGACATAGGAAGAAACTACAAAATATTGCCTCATGTTTGCTTGCCTTTGCCGACATATTAAGTTGCAATTTGCATTCATGTCTGTCCAGACTCCTATAATATGTTTGGGGAAGACTTTGACTCAATTTAATTGATGGGTAACTCAGATTAGTGTCAGCAATTCACCCATCCCAGAAAATGTGAAATGTCGTCACAGTCTCTCCTTGTTTTCCTGAGTTATAGCACTGAGTAATGGCTATAATGGCTGGATATAAAGTTTGGCATCTCATGTATATTTTACATATTACATATTCATTTTATGAAATTGCCATTTTTGGCATATAATTCTCACATTACCTCTGCTGTAATGTGCACACTTCCATTACACTTTCACCTTGTTTTCAAATATTTTTTTTTTTAGTAATTTATATGAAAATTTGCCATGGTTATACAGCGAGGTTTTGAGTTATGGTCAATTTTTTTGGGCTGTGTGTGATAATAGTGGCCTTTGACCAAGTGAATCCAAGTGAATTTTAGTGCCAGATTAGAAGAAAGTCCCACAAGGCATTAAAGTGATACGACGATCAGGAGAATGGGACCAGCTGACAGATGGAAAATCAAAAACATAATTCCTCTGGCCACAGCTGTTGCCATCACAATAATATATACCAGCTAGCATCAACATCTGATCAGCCCGCCATAGATCATAGCACTTTAAACAGACTTTCTCTCTGATAATTGTAGCCGCGTAGTCTAAAGGTGCCACTGAGTGTGTCACAGAGTAACCTTGCAGCTCCTGCCAGTAACTCAGAGCATGCCAGAGTAGGTCTATTTATTTTTTGCATTTGTTCCAGCTTGCTGGCGACTGATGCAATAGACTGTAGATGATTTACTTCTGTTGATTATTGAGTCGTGGAGGAAGAAAAAAAAACCCGCCTTGCCCAGAAAGATACGCCGGAGTTTTAATTAAGTTAGGACAAAAACTGGCCTTTCCTCACTCAATTCAAAAGAATGACTTCATTGTGAATTATAGAAATGAAATATGATGAGTGCAGCTTGGGAGTGTTGATTCTACACTGTGTGTGTGTTTGTGTGTGTGTGTATGACTGGAGAATGATTATGGTTCTGTGTGTAAGTCTGCACAGAAAGTTTTTGTTGTTACAAATGCTACACAATGCATACTGAAACTTCAAAGACAATAAATCAAGGATAATTGATTGCACAACTGTCTTAGAAGGCTTTTGCGAGCATCAATCACATTTACAATGTATTACAGGGACTGCTGCAAACTTCTACCACGCAGAGCAGACAGAGATGGACTCATCACAACAACTGAAATTATATTGTTGTGTTTGGGACTGTTAAGGTAAACAACATAAGGACTGTTCATCAATTTCAGATTCCCCCCAAAAATGTGAGGAATAAAATGAAAATCATCAGATTGGGTAGATATGTTGCAAAAGTGTCAGTCAGTGTCAGTGTTCTTATGTCCACGTGCTACAAAAAAATTAAATAAAATAGCGCTATTACATGAACATTACAAGTCTTACACCATACTGTGAGAAATGAAAACACATTTAATTCGCATGGTCACAGTGGGTTTGTTCTGCAACCTGTGGCTTTTAAACTAAATACACTTTTCTGTATTTCCTGTGCTTCCATGGGGTTTGTTGGAGTTTGTGTTGTGGTTCCATCTTGTTGTTGATGACTTAATTTCTAAGCTAACGTTAGTTATTCTATTCTGGCTACAAGGCATATTTGCTTCATAAAACCCAAAGATTGTGGAGTGAAATTATTAAACTGTTTTTCCATGTTCACCAAACTTGTAACATAAAAGAATTACGCAATGTCACGATGGTTTGTGGGGACATGTGCGCACTAGTTAATGCTTGGACTTCTGCACACTTTGAAATTAACAAGCATATATATGAAGACTTCTGAGGTTTTTTGCATTTGGGACACACGTGTGAATTGTTTGGTGATTTAAAAATCAGATATGTTGGTCAGTATTTATTTTTTAGGTCATTACATTTAGGTCATTACAGATACATTTGTTAAGTGTAGTTATTTATGAGTCCTCACTAATATAACAATGCACTTTAAATAGAAACTTTTTTTGATAACAAGAAGTCATTAATTACTTTGTTACACTCTGCACCACTGCTTGGATGAGCTGATTGTTGTGTTTGTGGCATACATGTTTGCTGCAAAAAGGGAAGTTGCAGAGCGCTCCCCTACTGGCTGTTATAAATGCAGATACAGATATGTGGGCAAAAAGGTAATACAGCCCAGTAATATTGGCCCACCAGGATATTGCTTAACGTCTTTTTAAGTTTTATGGATTTGAGTTAGGTTAAGTGCTTTAACCTGTTAACATCTACCAGGCTGCTGTTGACCTTTGAGGTTAGAGGTATGGGTTGGGTTAATGATCTTATAATTACAGAGTGTTGCTATTTTGCAAATAGAAAAAATAAAAACTTTAAAATCGAAAGGAATGTTTAAAACATCACTTGAAAGGTAACACCTTCCAGTTTCTGAAAATTTACCTATTTAGTGTGTGGCATAAAGCAAACCCTACATGGGCTTCCACTGACCTGGTGGATATTAACAGGTTAAATTATTATCTCTGTATGGCCACTCACCTTCACATGGCTCTGCCCAGGTAAGCAGATGTGTTCCATGGGTTACATCATGAGCATACTTTAGATGCCTCCTGGTGTATCATAAGCTTAAATAAATATTAATATGAACACTGGCAGGACCCAATAATGAATGATATATATTAAAAAAAACGAGAGAGAGCTCCGGATCAGGCAAGGCATTAAAGCTCTGATCAATATTAAGAACAGAAGAATTAGTGTTGAGGACAGACAGGAGTGTGAGTTGCAGAGAGAATCATCTGCAACAAAGCAGTATGATGCAGGGGAGCTGTGGTGTCACAGAAGATTATTAGGTAAAGGTGTAAAAGGCCAGTCGGCATTAGAAATGCACATCAAAGTGAATATGTTTTCACCTGATGAAAACCCTGATCTAGAGGAAGTCTGACATAAAAAAAAAACCTCAGATGTTTTCACCCATTAAGGGTCATCCACCACCCAAATACCTCTATTACCAATCCCTCACCTCTAAGTCAACGCCTTCTGAGCTCATCATGGCTCCTGTCATCTTTCCTCCTTCCTTTCAAAAGGGTTTTTTAAAATATCTAATCTGCACATAACCTCAAATCAAATCCACACAGTACATGAGTTTAAATACCAAAGTCAACTTCAGTTTCTTCAGTGAAGTTGAGATTTTCAGTGCTTCAATGCTGCAGTAATGTGTATCTTTACACAAACAACTGATTCAGTGTCAGTACGACGTTAAACAGGTCTTTTGTGGTGGCTAGACCAAATGAAAGACTAGAGTTCCTCTCAGCTGTATGAACCATTTTACTTTTTTCACCTCATTGTTTTGAACGGGATGATTTGGTTCACTCTCACCGCTCTCATTAACCTAATTTCCTTCAACAACAGGGAGTTGTTTAAAAAAAGTGAAAAAATAGAGAGTGAGAGAGAAAAGAGTAGAAAAAAAAATCACAATCTGCACGGGCAGTTTGTCACTAGCTGATGAACATAATGGAACATTTAACTACTCATGAGCCAGATATTTCTCAGGGATGTGGGCGTCGTAGGCAAACTCTGTATTTTTTTTGCTCACGCTTTCACTTAATCAGCATTGTCACTGAGGTGATTTTATGTCGGTATTGTGTTTACAGCTTGTTGGGTGATGAGTGCAAGATTGGCTGGGCTGAAAGACTGTTTACTATGATTCGTTATTAAGTTATTAGGAGCATCTGAAAATGCTCACCCAACTGTCTAACACAGTGGCACCAAACCTTTTTCATTTTTATGTGCTCTCACCGGCCTGTCAGATGGGCCCTCCATTAACACCAACTCTCATGTTCTTTTGAACTAAAATAGACCCTATTTAACACTTTCATGTATAAAAGCAGACATTGTTAAAACATCCATCTCCTTGAATTGTTTAGGCCACATTGAGCTGAGCTATTTATTCGTTAGTGTAGGTTTAAAAATGTGCATTAAATTACTTAGCCACCTTCTAAACTGCTATTTAACCATTTCTGGACCATATTCAGCTTATCTATTTTAATCATTTATGCATATCTTCAGGCTGTCTGTTTCTGCTAGTTATCCATTACCCCTAATTAACCTTTCTGCTGAAAGTTCACTGAAAATTTATTTTTTTCTGTTCTTCTTGTTTTCCAGTTGAGCTAATCTTTTCACATTCCCTCTGGCATATGCAAAAGGAGCTCCTGTGTTGGTTCTTGGACCCCTTGATTGGGATTTACTGATCCCCAGCCAGCTAAACAACAAACAGCAAGTCCAAAACTGACCCATTAAGCTGCCGCATGACCTTTTCAAATGCCCAGAGTCATCAGTTGCCTTACAGAAAAACAGTCAGTCACAGTAAAACAATCCCTTAGCTGATCCATTTTGTCTACATTATTTTTTTTAAAGCACAAAGAGTTCATTTTCTTATACCCTGTATAGTTTGGCTGAAAATATTTCTTTCTTTCAAAAACATACAAGTCAAAAAACAAGCTTCACTCTACCTCTCCCAAATGAACTGCCCATTCTTCGGACATCCTCTCTTTTCAATCCCTGAACTCTTTTTCCTTCGCTTTTTTTACTCTGGGCATTTTTCTTTGCTCCGAGACTCACCAAAGGTCGCTTTGTGAGTGTTTAATGATGCATGCAAATGCAAATAAAACCAGAGATATCGCAGAATATTGCTCCTGAACCCTGAGGGAACAAATAGCAAGGGGCAAACACTATCTTCCTGCTTCTAGAGAGAATCATTTTTAACCCCTATCCCGGGGTTGGGAAAAATACATAAATAAAAGCAGTTCAGAAGCAGAAAGCAATTATGCCTTCCTCTCCAGCTCGTGTGTACAACAAACTCTTTCATTGATCTGGTGATAATTACCTCAGTCACATCATAAAGCACCTGGAACAGATTGGTGGCTCAAATTATCGATTACCCCTGGGCTACCCTTCATCGTTCATTGTATTGCTGCTATACATTACTTGATGAGATCTGCTTTGCCGTGCTTTCCACTGTATTTCTCGTTGGCGCTCTGCGGGGATACATTGACAGAGGGTTTGGTGGTCAAGAGCAGTCTTTCAAAGTCATTTGTCATCCTTTCTTAGTCTTTAGCCCGCGAGCCACCCCAAACCAAGGTTAATCTACAGTATACTTACCAGTGACTAGCACACGCACCTCCTCCAAAGCACCGGAGAACACATTTAATCTGCAACAGTTTTAGTCCAAAAATGACCTCTCATTCCTGGTTGTAACTTCAGGCGTGCCCTGGCAAGCGCCAGCTGTGTCTAAAGCTTCAGTGCGCACCTTCCTTGTGGCATGTCCATGCGTGACCCTGAAACCTCTGCCCACTAGCAACACATAGTAGCTAAATCCCGAGCCACAGTCATAACAACGGTATGACCTCTCCTGAGCCAAGTACAGTTGTTGGCAATAAAATAATGAGAACGGAATTTTGGCACCAGCTTTTTGTCTTTGAGTATTTCATGAAGCTTACTCGAAGGTGTCACAGTTATTTTACAAGCCCCATGTTTTTTCATAAGGCTCAGCTTGTTTCCAGTGAAAGGAGAACAATAAGAAGGCACACAGGAGATGCTCTGCTTTGTTACCGAGTCTGTCTTAGCTTTGTTGCTGTCTGGTTATCAAAAGAACAGTGGCTCCTGGCATTTCCCCGGATTCCTCTTCCTTCAAACATGATGAAAATACATCAGAATCTGAACTATAAATGGCAAGCCATATGGAGTGAATTCTGAGGTTATAAATGCTTACAAACTTTTCTAACCGGGTTGGCTTTGAGAATTGTTGACCTGCGATTAACTAATTTAATATAAAAATAGATCATTTACTGTAATGGTCACTTACATATATTACATACAAATGGATTAATCAGTAGGTCAAACATAGACAGCAACCTTTAATTTTTAAGCCCATGCTGCATTTTTTTTTTTTTTTTTTTAAAGGTCAATAATAGAAGCAGTTCCCACGATATGTAATTACTGCATTTTGTAAATGTGTCTGCGTTTTGCCGAGAACCATTTAAACACAAATTTCTGGTTAAAAAGCACGATCGCTGTGATGTAATCTCTTGTGTACAGTAACAAGCATATCAGATGAATAGTTTATAATAAATAGCTGCCTATCTGTTTGTGCATTAATGCTACCCTAACAAGTGCCTTAATTAGAGGACTGAAAGACACCAAATGATTTTCAGTGTGAGAGCGTTATCCTTCATTCTTTTTAAATCACAAAAGTCGCATTGACAACTCCAGACTGATTTAGCAGTGAATACAAAGCCGCATGATTAGCTGCCACAGCAAGCACAGCACCTCTGTGGAAACAGCACTGAAGCCTGAATGAAGTAGGATTATATAGGTTCCGTCAAGACCATGTGTTTGTTTTTATTATTACTGCAAGAAATAAGCTATTATTTGAAACAACAAATAAGCAACATCAGGCAACAAATCCTGCCTTTTAGCCATGCAAGCACATAACTGTTGCTGATGAATTTAATGTTCTCTATTTATGGTCATCAACTCTGTTTCTCATTAAACTCCAAAGATACTCATATCTGATTATTCCAGGAAGTTATTATCAGAGAGCAGGAATTAATCCTGCCTGCAGGAAAGGTTGTTGAAGGTGGGACGCTCACCTTAGCCATCTGCAGTGAACCAAACTGGTTCTGGGCAGGTGTTCAACATGGCCAGGTGGAAAGCAGCTGACACAGACATAGCTCCCCAGTGCTATTTGTCACTGTAAATAACATTTGTTTCTTCAATATTAGAACTGGACAGGAGCGAGCATCCAGCCAGTCTTCCTCATTCTCCTCTAATTTAGCCAATTAAAAAGAAAGGTCATGTGCGGAAACAGATGGCTAAACTTTAACTGTGTGCTGAGGCGGGAGGCGGAAAGAGACAATTGGCATTTTACCTGTGCAATTCAAGCTCTCAGGATGTATAGGAGGCAGACAGTAAATGGCTAAACGACTATCAGTTTTATTTCCTGGGCGTACTAAAGTATGTAATCATGCAAAGATTTCATGATTGGACTGCAGAAGGCACTCTGGTTTAAGACTAGTAGTAATCTTGTGAGTGTTCAATTAAAACACACAAAAGGTTAATAAGACTTTTCGTTGTGGACATTTTGATCCCTCTGTGTATGTTTCCAACCTTCTATATAATACATCAATAAAGCGAGACAGCTTAAAATACCGATATTTGGCTGCTCTCCTCTAAAAGATGCTTTGTCAGAAGTAGTTTCAAACGCTATTAAAGACAGTGTTTTCTTTAATCATCCTCTAGAGTGGAAGCCACTGTAGCCTGCACAATGAAAACTATAAAACCAACTGAGATTGCATCTGGGAGAAGAAAGGGAACATTTTCTGTGCTCAGGGACAGGACAATTAAAGTAAAATAAAGTCTGGTAAAGTTAAAAGAGCCTAGCGAACCTCCCAAAAGTAACATAGGAAGCTTGTGTAGGCTGTAAGGTGGGGAGGAACAACAAACACAATGTTGTCACACTTCCACTCCCTGTGGAGGCGAGCTAAAAGGAGTAGAGACATGGATCTGGAAACAGTACACTGCCTCCAGCTTTTGCTACTTTCTATCGCAATGCTTGTGAAGTTCTTGCTGATGAGGTGATTATACAAGAACACGGGCTTCTTTTAGTCTGACTAGTGACAACATTTCAATTTGATGTTTAAAGACCATGAACAGAAGATAGGGCAGCAGGCCTGGTATGATTTATGTTTAGTACTGGGATTTGTTTGGGTTCACTCGAATATCTGTGCGCACTTATAGTTCAACATCTGAGCCCACTGTAGACACACACACACACACACACACACACAAACACACACTCGGCAAACAGTATATGCTCAAGGGATTTTGTGGTGGGGAGAGGTTTTTGAGCCAACATCCACTGTCCATGTTTGTTAAGGTTCAACTGGCCTTTTGAAGTGAACAGAGAGTGCACAGTGTATGCACTGTGACCAGCTATTTAGTTTCACCATGCTCATCATTTTACCTAATAACTCTGCTCCTGCTGATGGAGATAAAAGATACCATCTCCATACTTCATATCCTACTTCTATTCACACTGTTAAGGTCCCAGGAAAAGCGGTTTTCTGTTACCTCGTGAAGCTGTTCTGATGTGTCTTTGGGGAACATTAACTTTTCCAGTTTATGGAACATCTGACAACACTTGCTGGCAGTGCCAGGAATGCTTTTAATACAAGGTGCCACTTGGGTGCTTATGCACTGAGTAGGATCACATAATCTGCTACTAGACTTGAGGCTGTGTGTATATGTACAGTATGAATGTGGATGTGTGTTGACACTGATCTCTGCAAACAAGGTACAGCTTGCCACGAGTGTGAGCTAACATACATCTCTTCACTCACCAAAAAATGAATACACAAACCATAAAGCTATACAAACTGTCAAAACCTGCAGTCAGTAAAGCTCCACAAATACCCCGGCCCAAAGAGAGCGATAACCTGGTAGCTGTGTCCCCAAAATCAACAGATGGTGAATAGATGAGTAGATGAGCAGCCAGCAGTCCTTTTAGTGCTACAGACTGTAACAAGTTAGGGAAATTTATCTCCAACAAAGGATGCTTGATAAACAAACATCTGCTTTGTTCTGCGAGTTACATTTCATTTAACGCTTTATAAATAAAGTCACGGTTTGGAAAGAGAGAATCTTGGAAAAATGTAAAATGGGTTTTGACACGCTGGTGGATATTAGCCATTTTCACAGAGGATTATTAATTAATTAAGAAATGTCTCTTTAGACTGGGGTCACATTCAAAAACAACATTAAGTACACAGTATTCTTAAAAACACCAGTTTTTGTGTACATTATAGGCTGTGTGTATAACAGCATTATTACTTATTGGGGAAATTCAGAAGTGGGAGCGTTCCCCTTTTGTAACTATCTATAAATGGCTTACCTACCCCTCACTCTGCCTCTCTTCATCATCTTCACACATAGATATCACAGGTATCTTCCAGCCCTGTGAGCCACAGTGATAAGAGCTTCTACAAAATACACCCTCTGGCCTAGAACGCTGTCCCTCATTTATCTCTTATCTTCATCATCAATAAACATGTTTGGAGTAGCAGTTGGTGCAAATGAGTTGCATGAAAATGCACTGCTTTAGGTTTAATGCACATGACATATAATTTAATTTTACTTTATTTATGAACCTTAATAAGGCTGGTAAGACACAATACGGTACATAAATTAAAAGCTAGTCCATGTTCTGCATCTTTCCACATGTTCTGTACTCATATTTTCCTGATAACATATTTTTAGTTTAATTCAATCCAGTTCAATTCAATTTATATACCAATCAATATATATCAATTTATAACAACTGTTACCTCAAGGCCATTTATATTTTAGACATCAGAACCTACAATACTACAATACCCCCCCAAGAGCAAGGACTGTGTGAAAACTACTGAAAAATATTTGTGTGAGTAGTAAATGGACTACTTTTTATATAGCGCTTTTCTACTGCACTTTAGCACTCCATGCGCTTTTTACAACATGCCTCATTCACTCATTCACACAAGCACTTTTTTCTACACCTAAGTGCTCTCTATCTAACATTCATACTCTGATGTACGCATCAGAGAGCAACCTGGGTTTCACTGTCTTGCCTAAGGATACTTTGGCATAGAGCAGCCAAGGCTCAAACCACCAAGCTTCTACTTGAGTAGATGACGTGCTCTCTCAGTTACACTACAGCCATTACAGAGCAATGTCCTTGCAACTAGGAAAATTCAGTTGTTGCCTGTTATTTGTATTGATTTTTATTTTATTTTTTGCATTTGGTAACTGATTGCAGCCAACTGGCATTCAACCACTTTTGTTCACAAGGCGATTGCACAGGCTGCTTGGTCGGAGGCAACGAGTTTTCACACAATCATGTTGTAATCTCTCTCAGACAGAGTGGCAAAGATTTGCAAATAACTGCTGTCTAATTCATAAATGATTACCAACGTGTTCAATCAATCTGAGTCAGTCTGTGCCGATGTGCGTAACTCATTTGCGGGATGTGTCTTTGTAAAAGGGGACCTGACTCAGCTGGTAGCCACCTGGTTACATTCCTATATAAAAGCAAGGTTGCCAAGCGCCTACATTGTGGTTAAATCGCCATCCTGTAGCAACGTCACTATTTGTGAAGGAATTTCGATTTAGGGTCTGTAATTCTGGCTGGACTCTAAATGCAAGTATGTTTATGTTTCTGAGAATTTTTCTCTATGAAGATGGCAACAGATCTGAGCCTCTCACCAGTTTATCACATTTACTGTAATTACTATATCATCACAAACCGATTACCTGTAATTGCCAACCTGACCCTATTCAATTACAAAATGATAACAGACTGACTCCATCTTGTTGTCTTTTTATTGCTGTCATCATGCATTGAAGTTGCTTTGAAGATGCCAACTGAGTGCGATTGGTCCAACTTTCGAAACGGCCATTTCTAGAGGAATAATTTAGTTCGTGCACCAGTCTCCAACCACTGTTTTCCCCAGTGTGACTGTGGCCGAACGGCACAGTGGCAGAGTCTAAGCAAATCTTTAAGTTGCTTTCATATTGATTGCTGGGTGTGAGAAAAAAAAAAAGGGGGCTTGGATCCCAATAATGGAGCCAGGAGGCGATGCGTCTCTGTCACCATGAAGTGTGCACACTTGGTGATGTTAATTAATATGGTACAGTCTGATATGTAAATTAAGGAGCATCCTATTGATGGCCATGAATTCAAAACAGGCCAGCTGTAAAGGGCGCACTGGGAGAGTTTTTAAATTCTTATTCAAATATTTAGTTAAACCATATAGTAGCAGCTCAGATTTACCCCACGTTATGTCTAAATTATTCTGCCATAAATCCATTTATTGTGACCATGAAGTTCTCTCAGTTTTAAGCTGCTTGTGTTGGTTCTCTGACCTCCACATAAACAGGACGATTGAGTCTTATTAGCCTCTTCATATAAAATAATCAATCAGCTGTTTTCTCACTAAAGCCGTTACGTGTTCGGCACAAAAGGGCAAAGAGATAAAACAAAAAGCAGCCGGTACTAAAAGTCAAGCATGTGGCCAGCTGAAGTCATGAATATTTTTTTTTCACAAGTTATTGAGCGATGCATGAAAGTTTGCACATAAAACTGTTTGCATGCATACATACTCACACATTATTTTTGGCAGATTTATAAAGCCATGCATATGCAGGGTTTGTTTTTATAAATCTTATTCAGGGTGAAGTTTTATGTAGTCGTATTTCCACTCCCATCCATGAAAGGACAGAGTCTTCCTTATTAAGTCATTTGCATATTAAATTCCGCTA
>VUQG01000242.1:35706-57719 GCA_015106755.1 Etia nguti
ATTTGACAGTTTAGACAACAGCAGAAGCAATATTTTCCACAAACCAAGATATTCGCTGGAGAATTGGAGAAAAGGAAATATGTATTTGGTGGTCTCAGTTTTGGGGAGGGGGAAGAACAAAAGCAATCAACTGTGAAAGTCAGAGGAAAAGACCTTGACAGGGGTAAATAAAAAACTACAAATGGGAGGCAAAAAAGCTGGAAATCTGGGCATGGCAGTACCTATTTATACCACACACACAAGTAGTACAGAAACATTAATAAGAGGCCAACAAATATTTGTGGCTCATATTAATACATTTATGAATTTTTATGTAAAAAACTTTCTGTTTTGTGTCATTGTTTTCATGACCTCTTCATCTTATTATGACCGATGTGCTTTGAAAAGAATTTACCACACATCCTTTCATAACAAATATCTGATTATAGGCTATAGATTTTTTTTTTTGTATGTGACATTATTTATAAACCTATCCCCAGAACTTTGCAGAAAGATAAATATAACTCAGATGGGATGGTAATGTGTTCTGGATGTATATTTATGAATAAGAAGTTATAGATAAGTGTTACACATGAGTAGTCAATATGCTAATCGTTTGCTACAACTTCCTGTGGGTTTTTTTTTTTTATACCAGTCTGTCTTCTTAATCTTCTGAAGTCATTGATTTTATTATAGTTGTTAAACTTCAGTCACTAGGAATTGTTTCCTCATTTTGGAGCCAAGCTCAAGTGGCCACCAGAGTAACTGTGAATTTTGGTACCTCTTATTTCAGGTAGGTTTTAGTGATTATTGCATATTTGTTATAGCTTCAGAAACACTGGCCCAGAGATCACTTGACAACCCATGCATTCCCTGACCAGTTGGCGAATCGTTGCTGGAGGGTGCTGACTGTTGGGAGGTGCAATCAGTTGCAGATACAAGACCAAAAGCATCCTTGTGATTTGCTTTGGGTGCCAGCACATTGTCCAGTAGCGTGTAGTTAGCATGGAAAAAAATGCAAATTTGACTTGTAAACACTCGCCAACTACTTGCTGAGCAGTAGGGAAACGTTACAAAGTTAAGTGCAAACTTAAAATGGAGCATGTTTGCCTTCAAAGTAAAGTCGGGCCTTACCCCTGCAACCTACTTTGAAACCAAAGCAATCACAAGGAGGATTTGAGTGCAACACCAGATTCTTCTTTGCAATTAATTTCACCTAGCTACTGTCAGCAACCACCTGCCAACCAGGACATATGTACTTTTCCCTAGCAACCTGTAGTTTCCCTAGCAACCTGGAGACACTGACTGGTCATTTGGTCTACATGACCAGCAGTTTTGCAAGTGGCTTCAAGGTGGTCGCTGAGCAGTTTCTAGACTTTAATAATATTTACTGAAGACCAGTTAATAATGGATTATTAAGACCGATACAGACATCATACCGATTTGGCTATATGACACAGACCTGACATTTTAATGAGGAAAATTTATAGTTGAAGAATAATAAGAGCAATTTAATGGACAAACTAAGTACTGGGGAGATTTTCAAATGAAATTTACTGGCATGTCTGCAGTGACATTTTGTTTCATTTATCAGCAGTCATACGCACAGAGAGATATATCTGTGAAATGTGGCTAATTTAATCTTGTACGTTTATTATATTAGTAGAATGAGGAAATTCTTCCCCACAGTTAGCAGTTCTAGTCAGGCCTAATTAATCATTTATCCATAAAATGAGCCTATTCATAGAGTTATACGTATAGTCTGACAGAGAACAGGACCCTTTGTCACTCCATTAAATGCTGTTTTTCCTGGTTTCAAAATCAAAAGAGCTGTAAACTGTCTGTGTCTGTAGTTTGAGCTGAATCACTCTGAATCTTAATTAAAAGAGGAATGAAACACCGGGTCCTTTGGCTATAAAAAAAAATGACATCCATAGATAATGTGTGGGCATTACTCTTACATTTAGAGAAAGTAATTTGGGAGAGTAGTTTATTAGCCCTCTGCCCTTTCAGCCAGATATGACCTTGCAAGTCCCATACCAGAGGACCAGCTGCAATCCATGATTCATTTACAACTTCTGGGCCTCCAGAAGCACTCGAAGCACATGCACTGTTGATTAAATGCTTTGTGGGAGAATTCATATTTAAAGCATACGCCACATGAAAATTAATGATAACCAGCCAAGCAGCAGAACACTGTACAGAAAAGCCATGATGGGCAATTTATGAGAGATTCACTCTAATTTACAATTTATTCTGTAATCATCACAATGTTTCTTCCATATACGGCATAATGTAATGCACGTTTGTGAGTGGGTGGAATTATAAGGAATGTGAGTAGGTTACTCACAAAATGATATAAATGTCATTACAGTGCATTCAAGCAGGAAATCTAGCACAGGGAACCAGAGATTAGCCGCTGGGTGGGAACGCTCCACATATGCCCATAAGAGGCTAACAGAGTCAGAGAGTGAATGAATGGATGATTGAGCAAACTCTACTGAAGTTTTTGTATAGTCCTAAATCAAGTATGGAATTTAGCTAAGGGTCTGGACATCTTTGAACTAGGCCACAGAGGATTTCAAAGGAATCTTTAATGCTCTGCTTACTACCACAGTCAAGCGAAAAAAAAGGAAAGAAGAAAAAAAATTGCTTGTAAATTTATTGCTGAGAAAAATGCTGTAATTTCTATTTATTTACTCTGTATTCTTAATGCCCGTCATGGCCTCTCTAACAACTGTTGTGGAAAAAAATCGTCCATTTCCCTTGTTGCTTGTGCTGTGCAGGAACACTGTGCATCTTGGACTTAACCTTGCCGGCAGCTTGTTGATAGAAGCCATCAATCACCCTGGGGTTCAGGGGTTATACACCAGGACTGTGCTTCATGGTTGCTCTCCCAAATCTAACACCCATCCCTACATCTGTCCCAGACCTTCTAAAAGTTTCATATTGAATCTAGCTGGCTGATTGCTTTGTTTATTAAAACGCAAAACGCCACCACCATAAGAGTTCCCTTAAAAGGTTACTGCAATTATACCTTTTTTGGGTGAGTTTGTTTTTATTGCAGTGAAAGCTTGCACAGAACTACATGTTCCTCAGATGATAAAACATTTTATTTTGCCTCTAATGGATTATAACTGACAAGTAATGTCAACTAATGAGTTTGGCATTTTTTAATTTTCACAAATTCTGGATTTATCTGTTACGAAATTTTGTGCAGATACGTCCCTTGTGATGTGTTGTAGCTCGACTTCTGCAAAGAGTGAAAATGGTTTGAATTTGCATCTTTGATAAAAAAGAAAGAAAAAAAACTAAACTGCTTGCAACATAAAGAGCAATTTACTTTACTGACAAACCTGTCCTCCAACTTGAAATGTCTTTGCCCCACGTGTCTACTTGGGGTCATGCTGACCAAGCAGTCTACTGGCATCCAATATTAATTTTGCATTAGCTTCATAAGCAGTTGTGCCACATTCAAACTGAAGATTATATTCAGTCTGAGTACACCTCAGCACCTGGTGTGCACTGACTGTAAAAAACAACATGTAAGCACCAGCGGTCGCCTGTCAATCCATACTGGATCCTTTCAGCTGAGTAATATCACCTAAAATCAATATCACAGTTGTTACATATACCTAGGTAATGATTGAAACATGCATTTCATTAGACTCAACAGTGCAGAAGATTGCCTGCCCTAACAGAGTAGTGGCCTTCTTTACTTCTGTAACTGATATTTGCGACTGGGTAATATTTCTTTAACACAGAGTTTAAGCACTTTAACACATAAACAGGTTCTGCATAGCAGCTTTCAAGACCAGCAATCTTTCATATATCTATAATGCCAGCATGATATTCCAGGGTTTACAATAGCACTACAGTAACAACCACTAAACCTCAGTCTCAGAAACAACCTGCCTCAGTGTCAGAAGTGATGCTGGAAAGCACAGAGGAGACTCCTCTAGACCTTCAGGGTGTAGTTATAGCTTCAGGGTTATTATCTGTCACTAAGCTCTGCTGGTAAACAAGACTTGGGAGCTCTGCCTGCTTCTTGAGAAGCTGTAGCAGTTATTCTCTGTAAAATGTTAGCCCATAACCAACATTTACTGTTACATTCACAGCTTGCCGCAAACTTGACTCCACTCCAATGGCCAACGCACCTGCCTGTCCTAAATGAGAGCTGCAATGTCTCTCACTCCTGCACACTTTTAACACGCTACACCAAATGCTTTAAATATTAACACTCCAGTTAAACAAAAAAAAGTTTTACATTTAACTTTTCCTTTCTTCTGTAAACTTAAGACTTGAACTCACACTGTCAATATTTCTTTTTCTGTAACATATTCTTATTTCAGCTGCACAAAAACCCCGTCTGCATTCCTCCATCAGTTACAAAGCTTAAAAATACTGCATGAAACAATTCTCAGTTAATAAGATGAACTATCAAACTAAACTTCTGTAGACAGGGTTGAGCCTTGTCTTTATCATGAAAATGCTCAAAAAATGCCTGCAATGATTAATCTGCTGGTGTGTAAAATTAAAAATGGCATTTGCTGTAAGAAAACTCTGCAAAAACAAATCAAATATGAGTTTGATGGTGTAATAAAAACGTTTATTTCAGATTTTTAACACTTACTAATAATCTAAAGCCTATCACATTAAAAAATATCCTCAAAAATGCCTGTTAAGCCATCATTTAGCAACTTATAAATATATCTGTGTCTGTGTACAAATGTATTTCATTAGTCTCTCCAATATAATTCAGGGTCTGCATTAACCAACCAAAAGCATTGCTCATTAGCTGCAGGCTCACATTATTAGCATGCTGCACAAATCTAATAACAAAAATCACACATTTTTTCTGTGAGTAATAGCTTTATAAACTTGCCCTTTTTAGCATAAGTCACATGCTTTACTATGTTACTGGTCTCTGTGATCAAATTATTCATCCAGCATATAGCTACTTAATAGGCATACACTAACGCTTACACTATTTGCATTAAAAATGAAAAGCTCAATGCTGATACATACGAGAAATTCTAAGGTGGAACTCGGACATAACATCACTATGGACTTTTGCAGTGGTGGTATGCATCTCTTTGTATAAGCAGACATTTGCACATGTGTATAAATCCATGCTTGTTCCCTGAACAATCTTAGAACAATCTTAAAACATCAAAGGGAGATTCATCCGTTTTTTATTTAGACCTTTTCAGTCTAATTGTAGCAAAATACTCTAATGTGGGGTCCATTTGCAATTCGCAGTCAGAAGTTCATGCATAGCATATGTAGGAATAAAGACACTGGCATGTGAATATTTCATTGATCTAAAGGAGATAAATATTTCTGTTGCTTTTAAATTGTGAAGCTCAGAAGCCTTTAGATAATAAATGCCAACTTCGCAATTCAAATGAGACGAATATGTCTGAATGTTTAACTTTTAATACATGGAAACATAACAGTCATAAAGATTTAGATATACTTTTTTGAAGCGTGAAAATGGTGAAAACTGTTGGGATTTTTATTATATAACCATGCTCAATCGTTAAGCACCGTACTCACTCCTATATCATAAAACAGCCCTCATTAATTAACATGTAGAACAAATAATACAAAGAAATATCTGTTGCTAATTAGTTGGTATGTTCAAAGCAGTGATGGGAAAACTATGATGTTTGGGAGTTGCACGTGTGTTTTCCACACTCGCTGAAATGGCAACTCAGGGTTCTAGCTCTCTGTTAATATAACCTCAGTAAGCCCAGACCAAATGGATTTGAATTTGTTTAATTTTAGATTATTCTGTTAAATTGCTTGTGTTGCACTTGCTGTTGAAAATCCAATGCAGTATAGTCACAGTTATATAACTCTTTCCTAGACTTACTGACTACTCAAAGTGCTTTTGACCACAAGTTACACTTTAACCATAATCATACAGCACTTTATTCTATACGCTTAAAGCAGTTCGCCTCACATCCATGGCTTATTTAGAATCTGACATGCATGTCTTTAGACTGTGGCTGAAAGCCAGATTACCCAGAGGAAACCCACACAGGCACAGGGTGTCCATGCAAACTCCACACAGACATGCCCCAGCCGGGATTTAAACTACAAACCTTCTTGCTGTAAGGCAACAGTGCTAACCACTCTTTGCCATCCTATTAAGAGTTTGCATCTGTGTCAAGGCACCCTCTCTCATGGCATCTAACGACCTCTGTATGACCGATATGGCCATGCTGGCATTTAACAACTATGTTTACTTTATTACATTTCATTATAATTCCCACACAAAAATAATAAACAGTTTGAAAAATCAACCAATAGAGTAGTTTTTGTGGTATGATAGCCTTATTCTAAGGAAAAACAAAACTAGAGAGAAACTTTAGTGAATAAACTGTCACGCAGTTAGGCATATTGTAATTCTGGTACACTGTAATCACTTACCAGACTGAAGAAATAAATCCATGGCCAAGTATTTTGGAAAAGTCTTGTTAGTGGGGAATTTACTTTGTGTTCTGTTTAATAAATGTATTAAACAGCCAATAGTATCATTTAGAAATTGTGCACTGTATGCTGTTGTGATAATCTGTGTATTGAGCAGTTTGAAAAATGTATTATCCACTTTTGCTTTCTCCTTATTTCTCACATTTCTGTGTGTGTATGCACAAGCCCCAGAGAAACCCAGACAAGCACAATGAATTAGCCAAACAAAACCAATTAAAGAGAGAGAAGTTGCAGATCGGGCCGAAAACCATCCCACCATATAGTTTCAGCTGTTTGCCTATTGACAATATTGACTGGAGCTTTTTCAAACACAAGTGAGTAGCTTCAGCTGATTTCTCACTGCAGTGACAAATAACTTGCTTTCTATAAATTATACTGTAATTGGTACAGTGTCAGTCTAGAGTGGTGCATCTTGCTCTAATAGAATGTAACTGCCTCAAAGCTCTCAAGTATTGAATGCATCTCTAATTCAAACTATTTCAAATGTCTCAAAGCATGCTATCTGAAATAAGAGCAGAGTGACATACTTTTATGTGTGTTTATGTGTCAGTACAAGAGATTGACACTGAAGGGTTCTTGTTTGCTTGAAATCTTGAGGTTCTTTTGACAATATGAAGCATTGTGATTATCTGTCTCCTTTTCTTTTTTCTGAATTGCATTCAGTTCAATTCACTTTAACTCAGTTTTATTTATACAGCGCCACAACAACAACAGTTATCTCAAGGTGCTTTATATTGCAAGGTAAAGAACCTAACAGAGAAAATCCCAACAATCAGATGACCCCCTGTGAGCAAGCCCTTTGGTGACGGTGGGAAGGAAAAACTCCCTTTTAACAGGAAGAAAGCTCCAGCAGAACCAGGTTCATGGAGAGGCAGCCATCTGCCACAACCGGTTGGGGGTGAGAGGAGGAAGAAAGGACAAAGACACGCTGTGGAAGAGAGCCAGAGATTAATAATAACTAATGATTAAATGCAGAATGGTGTATAAACACACAGGGAATGAAAAAAAAAGTGAGTGAAGAAGACCCCAGCACTCTAGGCCTATTGCAGTGTAACTAAGGGAGGATTCAGATTCACCTGACCCAGCCCTAAATATATGCTTTATCAAAAAGGAAAACTTTAAGCCTAATCTTAAAAGCAGAGAGGGTGTCTGTCTCCCAAAACCAAACTGGGAGTTGATTCCAGTTATACCATTATTCTGCCACTATAGCTACATATAAACTGTTTATGTCCCATTGTATTGTGTTATAAAACTGCTATGACACTCATGGTTGATTCACAATTGCAACTTTTAAATTCAGCAAATATAGACGTGTTTTTCTGGTCCTAGGTTTTCATGTGGGAAATATTACTATGGAAGTATAAATGCATAAATGTTTAGTTTTGCATTTTGCAGCCTTGATTCCTATTTATTAGACAGAAACTACCATAGGTGTTTATGCAGCATAAAAGATATTTACATTGTTACCTTCAGAGAAAGAAGCTGCTATAAACCAGCTACTATGGTAATACTATCCTAATATGTGAAAGCATTAACTAAGATTACCTTCTTAATATGACGTTACTACTACTAGTCAGTAAAAAAAAAAATCAAGAGCACGGACCGTCCAAGCATAACAAGATTATCCAACTGTTACACTACCAACAATTGCTTTTTCCTCGTACTTATACATTTATTTCAACATTTTTACCCCAAACCCTTCCCCTTTTTACCCAGTTACATAAATTTCAGTATTACTTGGCTGAAACCATGATTGATACACATGTTACTCAGTATTATTTTGGTGGTAATATAATGTTATTTCCACATTATTCCCTTTCTTGGCTCCACATTATTACCCCACTATTACCACTGTCTACAGAGAGAGTGAGGTATTTGTCTTTAGGATTGTGACTTTTCTTTGAAAGAAGAATATTCAGGCATTTTCTTAATTTTCAGTGTTGGTGATATCAAGAATTTAAAAAGTTAAAAGTTTTCACTATCCCTGAGGGCACGGTCCACATCAATTTATTGTAACGTTAAGTCTCCATTGCTCCAAAAAACAATTATGCTGTTACAATATTCACCTGTGACCATGTGTGCACTTACCTCAAATCTTTTTGACTGAAGCTGGATGTTTTAGAGCCTTTGGGACGTTTTGGGTTGTATAAATTTGCTGTTGGTGTTTGTCACAAGTGAAACCATTTGCAATTACCATATTTCCTTCTCTCTTTCTCAGCTTTTTTTTTTTTTAAGATTTACTTCCTCTGTCCATGTCTTTAGTGTCCACAGTGGCTTAATGTTACCACTGCCTCAGGCTGAGTGTCCTCTCAACAGCCCATCAAATTGAGTGACAAGTGCTGGCCTAAGCTGCACACCGGAGGGGACAAATAAAGGACTCACAATGCACTTTGTTGCCTCTAGGTGAAAAGTTGCATATTGTAGCCTTAAGGAATTTAATCATTTTCTTTGGTGTTGACGGATTTTGCGAATTGTTATGGATGACTAGTTCTATCAGGATGTCATGTTGTTTTACAGAAGGATTATGAAACTGCTTGTAAGAGGCAAGGCTCACAAAAGTTAGTACAAGGATTAGACAGGAAAAATAAAAATCAATAGTTGAAGAGCACCAACTTGATTAGCAATTACATGTCTGTGTGACGTTTAATTGTGTAGTTGTGAGGTGAAGGTATGTTATCATTGTTGTTGTTGGGGTTTTTTTGTGGCCTTGTTTGGGTACTCTTCTGTTGTGTAGTAACCATAACATCTTCTTTAGATTTTGCATGAGTTACTGATAAATCTCATGGCAGACGTCACACCCCTGTGGATTTTATGTGTCTGCAGTAAGTCACAGGAGGTGTTTCTCGGTGGGGATGACTTTGCCATCATCAGATGAGATTGAATCACTGCTATTATAGTTTGTAGACATTTTATTAATTAAAGCCACTAATCACTGAAGATAATTAAACAGATAATAATGGCACTTTGCAATCTGAAAAGTAAGGGCTTATCTTTTGAAGTAGGAAACATTTTAATGAAATTATGAAGTGGTGCTAGATCGAACTATGAGTTTAGTTTATGAAACTGCTACTTTGTCCCTTTTGATGTGGTAAATAGTATGTTCTTCCTGTGTCAGAGGAAGCTACTGTAAAGCTGCTAAGCTTTCCCACCATAACTGCAATCCCCAGATTACCCCTCATATAATAGCTACAACCACAGGCCTTGATTGGATATCATTAGAGTAAATGTTAGTTAATACCTTTTCTTGTTGTGTCACTTAAATTTGATATTATTCCCTTTGTTCATATTTGCTGACTTATAAATGAATGCAATTGGTAAAGCTCAAATGAGAAGATTATAATCCTTATAATCTCTGTTCTATTAATTAATAAAAGCATACCTTGTAAAAATTTAAAATGATTGCCCCAACAAAGTTTAGCGGGTCAAGCTAATTAAATACTAAGTTGTTTTAGTTATAAACTTGATATAATTGTGTTGTGACTGTAACACATGAAATCAATATATTGATTTCCAGTGAATTCAATATCATTCATTAAACCACAAGTGTCTACAACCCTGTAGCTCTAAACAAACTATTCACCTATTCTCTTAGCATAACTGAACCCACTTGTAATTAGGGGATTAGATTTGTTTGCAGATATTTATTGACTTGTATTTTTAAAACCAGTTTGGATTCTGTAATGGTCAGCTCCATCAAAACTGTCCAGAACTACTACCCGCCTGTTAACTCAGCTGATATCTTGTTGTCCTCGGACGATGTTTGAGCGAGGTAATTCATTAGTACCATATGATACAGTCATTAGCTAACTAAAAGAAGAGCTTTGTGTAAATTATATAGCGGGCAGAACATTTTTATATTAAATGCTCTGCCTGTTAAGCAAATTTTTCTATTAAAAAAAATAATTATACTGATGAGTCTGAAAAGCTTAGCCGGACTACACTAACACGCTGCTCAGAGGAATCTTCAAAAAGCATCTCAATCGATTTACCAGAATGCTGCTGGCTGAGTTTCAGTTAAAGATAAAATGACCTGTACTAAAATCATTACTGTGGGGGCCTCTAGTAAATTTTATGATTGACTTTAAAACCCTAATGCTTGTTTTTAAGGCGCTATAACTTCGTGCACCTTAATATCTCTGTGAAATGCTGGTGAATGATGGACCATCTAGAAGTCCTGGGATATCCTGAAACAGGGTCTGTGGTTATTCTACAAATACAAGTAAAGCTACATTTAGTTCTTACTGTATGCTCCAGCCTGCTGGAGTAAAAGTGTCCAGTGTTCCCGAAACTTTGAAACTGAAACTGCATCCACACAGGATCACCATTAGCATGACAGGGATATGAGAAAAGTGAAATGCTCCCAAAGTGAAAACATCCCTGTTTAGCTCCACATTTCACTCTTTTTAAAAAAAAAATTTGTTTTGTTTGGAGTTTTTTTTTTTTACCATTTGGATGTTTCTGGCTTGGAGTCGAGCATCTTGCACGGCATGTTGCTGTGCATGTAAGTATATAGTTAAAAGAATATATAATAATATATTCATATAATAATATAAGCAAACATAAGGATTTTTTTTTTTTTTTTTTGTACTTGTTTATTTATTTATTTTTAAGCTTGTTGCTTTGATTTTTTTTCCTGGTCTGCTGATATTGACTGATGTTGCCAAATGATTATTTTATTCGTGATGGTTTTGATCCACACGTTGTTTAAATTTGACCTGCCTCTACGTGTTTATTTTATTAATAGCTTTTACTGTATTTGTATTCTCAAATCATTACTCTAATGATTTATATCTATATAGTTTTGTGGCAGCGGCATTTATGGTTGCTCATTTTTTGTGCAGCACATGTGCTCTCATGTGGAAACAACAATGCTGTATAAATAAAGTTTTCTTGCTTGCTATATTTTATATGCAGCCACCAAGATTCTTTTTTCACATGCATGTAGATGCTGGCTTAAGTGTTTATGAATGCGTTATAGTATCATTACATTGCAAAATTGCTACTTTTCGATTAATACATTTATGCTTTACAGACTCGGAAGTTAGTTATACCCTACCATGCAGACTCATAACTCCTAGCATTACCTATGTATAGTGCCCTAAAAGTGTCATATTAAGGTTCTGGAAAGCTATCAAACAGCAAAATATCTCTATATAAAATACTATACTGAAAGACTATGTGGAAAGACTTCAGTTACTATCAATAAATTAAACAGCAATATAAAGATAACTAACACTTGCTGAATTGTGGGTAAAATCTATTAGAGTACATAAAAAATATAACATAATAATAATTAGATGATGATTGGGTGTAATTTTCCTTCTTTTTATGTATCCTTCACTTGTTTCAGTGTGGCTATAAGAAGTTCTGGTACATTAGCAGTAAAATTAAAAAATAAGAGAGCAGTGTGGCTAAATATAAAAATCCTAATGGTTCCATCAGTACAGTATAAACTGCATAAATATGCACTTTCAGTATGAGGACTTAAAACCCTTGTCTGGTTATCATTAAAAGCGAATATGGAGCAAGATCTATAAGCATCTCTGGATACATGCTATAGCCCCGGTGCCATCTTTAATTAAAGGGCGTCTTTTCATGTCATTTCACAGAGGTATTCATCAGTATACTGTAAGAAAACAAACATCGCTTCAATGAAAGTGTCTGTCTGATGCATTTCAATGTGCGCAGACCGATATTGCCTTATCATTTCATTTTACCATGGCAACCCCTTTTCTCTGTGGTACTTTGAGTACGTTTGCATTAAAAAAAAAAAAAGCTGTGTAAAAATGTTGGACCTTACATCCTCCCACTTAAGCCTTGAAAGTTTCCTCTGATTAACACTTTCTTGTTATGATCAAAGTGAAACTGGACTGACGTGAAGCTGAGTCTGGATAACAACACCCAAATCAGTGCGTCTCCTTTGCTTTGCACACAACCAGAGTGATTGGTTTGTTTTCCACGCTGTTCCTAAAGACAGCGATGTGATAGCAGCTCACAGTTAACAAACAGGGATAGACTTGAGCAGCAAAACAAAACCGGGTGTTTTTGCACGACATTCACAAATAAGTCTTTTTTTTTTTCATGTAGATGATACATTCATTCTAATGGCATGTTTATTCGCAGTTGTTCTGTTACATAGATCAACAGTTTGAATAAATGCTGTTGCCAAAAATCATTAACAAATACCAAAGCTTCATCCACAATACATAATTGCAGCTTGTATCAAATTAGAGGGGATGCAAATGTTTATGCAGTGCCAAAAAAAGTCCGAAATTTGGATGTGTTTTGTTTCTCTTTTTTTAATTTTGTTTTTGCAGCACAGATAGGATGTTAAATTATAGAAGCAATAAGCTCTGTACAATTGTGGTGCCTACTTTAGATGTACCTCTGACATATGAAAAATATCTACTACAACTACTTTTTATTAAAAATTGATCTTTGTGTGCATGTAGCCAAAGATAGCTCAGTATATTACCCAAGGTGTTTTTCAGCTAAATGAAACAATGTTCTAGTAGAATAAGCGTGTGCCTAAAGCATCTCTGCTTTTTCACTGCAGACCCCTGCTGACCTGCGGTGCTCTGCAGCGCCTATTATGACAAAGTGTGGTCTTACTGTCGGTCACTACGCTCAGACTCAAGTGTACGCTGACAAATCTGTTCACCTCAGGGAAAGTTGCTTGAGGGAAAATTGCCTCAGGGGGGAAGTGCACACAGTTGTTAATGCTGTCTGTCTCCATTATAAGAGATTTAAAGCTGATGTACTTTGTTTACAGCTCTGTCAAAAAAAAAACAAAAAAAATCCAGCTGCTGCATTGTCTGTCCTCTGAAAATATTTACCAAAAGGGTCTGAACAACATTTGCGTTAATCAAAACTGCCAATGTGCTGTGATGATATGTGTGCGCGTTTCAGCAATGACATGCAAATGCTGAGCGGCTGCACTGAAATGGGGCTTTTGTGCCGTTTCCCTTTGAGCCATTAAGTGTCAATTGTTTATTCCTCTCCTTTTAAGAGAAGACATGAACAGATGTGCGGTGGAAGATGAATCGATTGAGACCGAAGGGAATTTCTCAGCACGTTTCACTCATATCATGCATATTGGGAGATGACTCATGGGTCATTGAAGCTATCACGGGACTCTTTTGACATTTCGTTTTTCCATAGAAAAGGAGTAACAACACGGTTATTATCCTAACCTTTATTAACTATTCATAGAGTAAGAACATGTCTATCGAGCTGGCTGAAAAAAGCAGGACTATCAGCTATAATGTGTGAGGGTGTGCTTCTCCTCCAAATGCAGTGATCGCATGCCCCTGACAGCCTTCCTCACTCTCATATTGTCTTGGCTTTGAAGGCGAGCTGTCATGCATGTTTGATCACAGGCGCGCGCACACACACACGCACATACAAAAGACAATCAAAAGTTGCACAGTCTTGGCAGCACTGCAATTTCTAGAGCAGTGAATTACATTTCTGCCTTATGAAAATGTTGATCCTATATCCCTTCTCCACTCACATGGAATAGTCGCTAATGACCAAACACACCTCCAGAAAGAGGCCGAGAATAGAAGGGCTCCTCCTCAACATCTGCTCCCTCCGTCTCCAAGAGTTCCCTGGAGATTTGAAGGACTAGATCCCTTCCTCCCTTCACCCATCCTCCCAACTATTTAGTTAAAAGGGCACACTGAAGGAGCAGGTTGTCCTGGTAACAAGTGCAGAGAAATTCAGAAATGACACAACCAACCACTTTAGTACCATCTGAGACTGAGCCACTGAAAGAACATCACGGTCATGGTCAGATCTCTCCCAGAGCCTATCGTGTCATCATCTTTATCGTGGAGCCTGGCTCCAAACAGCTTACACTTAATAAAGTATTCTGACAATAATACAGTGAGTTTTGAGCTGTTGAAGGACTTGGAAAAACAATTCTTTTTCCCATGTTTTTTGTTTCACACTTAAACACGGCAGTCTGTCACACTGCATTTTACTCTAATGATAGTTTTATGCCACTGTGGTGAAACACAAAACATGAGACACAGGACTTCTTAATACTGAACTGGGATTAGTGATCATTTTTGGGGCTGACTAAGTCTGGCAGAAACTATTGTAGAAGTACTGATGAACAGAAAAAGAAGAAAAAAATCTTAGCTGAGCTACATAAAGGCTGAAAAACCCATAACACTACACGCTCTCAAAAAGTGATTACTTCGTTAAACCCGAACCATTATTGAGCATCTGTAAATTCTGCTCATACTCTCCAGCATCCGCAAATAAACATCAATATCTCCTCAGACATCATTTTAAACCACATATGCATACTGCATATCATCCAGCTGCCTCATCTACTTAATAAACTGCCTGTAACTGTCTTTTTTATTTAAAAGTAATTTCAGCTTGATGGAAAACTGCTCAGTGTAGAGAAAACAAATCTCTTTGAAGCTTTAATGTGAAGGATTAAAAAAAAAGACTATATAGAAAAAGTAATCCCTCTAAGCATGTGCTTTGGCTGCATTCACACAAAAAATCCCGCACCTTCCTGCAGGGTTGTGCGGAGGTGCGCGCGAACAATCAGAAAATAACGTTTTATTTCTCTAATTCACGGCTTTGTTCTCGCTAACATCGCTCCCTCTCATCGTTCACCCTCTAGCCCGACCTCTGCTGCTCTATTTTTCTTGCTTGGGGCCAAGTTTGAATGTTGTGTTTACAAACAGCAGCTGACAATTCCGGCACATTATACCTTTAACGCTGAAATAGAACACAAGGTTCAATGAAAGATGTGCCTCTTGGACGAGTAATTTAATTTGCCACATAGTCAGGATGGAATTAGCAAGCTACATTTCTGGTGTCTTTAGTATTGCAAGGCTGATGTATCTAAGGAGATGCATCTTTAAGCTCGTCTAAGGAGATAGTTGATAAGTAAGGTAATTGTTTTTTTGTTTTTTTGTTCAGTCATTTTGTTCAGTTTTGTCAAATTCAGCTTTGTTGTTTGTCAGAAATGTTCTTACAGCTTCTTCGTTTTTATAATTTAAGTTTTAAATGAAAAAAAACAAACAATGCTGTCCCCCGCATCAAAACCTCCTTGATTTGACCCAGTTACACAATCGTGCAATGCTGCTGCCAGCAGGAGTACATACATTTGGAGCCTGTGAACATACGGATAAACAGTCACCTTAATAAAATGTTTGGTATTAAAGGCTAGATTTGAGCTTAAATATGAATTCTGCACTACATCGTGGGTGTAGTGCAGCATACCTTGTCTGTAGCATCAAAGACACTCTGCATTTGCTAACGTGAAGTCGCTGAAGGGCTCACATGCTGGATGTAAATATAGTTGCGCTATTTTAGGCAAAGGAACAAACAAAAGGGGTGGATAATTTGCTCAACTGTATTTCTAGACAGCATTATCTTAAAATTAGGCATGTTTCTTGATTATGGAAACAGCAGGACTGCACGAGAATTGCTTAGAACATGCTGATTCCTGCCCTACTGTTTTACATTTGCAGGCAAAAGCTCAAAGCAGACGAAATTTAACCTTGTTACTCAGGTTTTGCATAGAACTTTGAACCCAAAAAAGCTGAACATTAGGGTACTCTGAGGCAAGGAAAAAATGAAAGACAGATTTAAAGTATATAATTTCAGGCTGACAAAGCTCTTTTTCTCTGTTATCAGGTGCAGTGCGTACAAAAAATGAGAAGGCGGAGGAAGCAAGTGCTTCATATATATTAATATATATGCCCTTTTCTCTCAAAAGGCTTCTCAGCAGACCTGAAAATGAGAAAAAAAAATTTGTAGCAAACATTTTCTGAAACAGCAAAGGAATTTGATGTTTTGCATGTGTTAAAATAAATTTAACATCATATTTCTTTCGGGTGGCGCATTGCTGCTCAGCAAACTGAGATGAACAGTGGAGTGTAATGTAATGTTGCCTGACGGACAGCAGTAATGGATAATAAAATCCCAGGTTCAGGTGCTGTTTGATCATAAATCACACTCAGACTGTTAGCCAAAGTCAAATCCATCAGGCTGCAGTGCAACAGGGAGCACTGGGCTAGAGAAGTGTGAACCAAATTCCATTTTTCCTAATGTTTTGTCTCATAAAGAGTCTTAGTACACAACAGAATATTAAAAAAACATACCATCAGTGGACACTCTAGTTTATTGGTAGAAGAGGCTAAAATAGGTCAGAAATTCTGCAAGAAAACATGAGCTGGATATTAAACACTTTGTTTGTTTATGCCTTTGCTGTAATTTCAATATTTTTGATATATTTTTTATATCTGTCCAGATTCATGAGCCAGGACGGTCCAGTGAATCAGAATGTATCATCTACTCTGTGGCAGAAACCCAAGCAGTGGGAAGCAGTTGAAAGGTTCACTAATATGATGTTTTGCTGCTTGTTTCTTTTACTGCAAGGTCATCATAAAGATAAAAATAATCCTCCATGACAAATTTGTTTTCAAAAGGTTTCCCTCTCCTTCTCTATCATCTCTGAGAAATACTGCCCGATAGTGCTGACTCCAATAGAATGCTTTGATCGGGGCCTGATGTATTACCCTGTCTTTCCTGTAATTCAAATGCCTCCACCACTTGTTTTGGGGAAGAACATGAAAGTGTGAAACGCTCCTTTGGGAATCCTACTACGGGGCTTCTTTATTCCCAGACACATGTTGCGGCATGTCAAATTTCTAATCTGATGAAAACCTGTGTGCAAACACTTCCCAATGAAAAACAATTGCGCAAATGCAAATGCACTGCCGACTAGTAGCAGGGACCATTTATCAGTGCAGCTTGAAATCGCAGACAGCAATGTGCTTGTCCTGGCCAGGGTTCAAAATGTGATGAAAATCCTGCAGTTGATGCTTCAAGCATTCTTGATAAATTTGTCCAGAATATGGTTGCAGTCAACATGTAAGATATGGGACAGCAGAAATGATCCACTTACTGAGATGTAATGACTTGTTGAACCGTAGGCTTCGCATTCACACTCTAATGGAGCTTCTAAACAATGTTTACACTTTTTGCCTAGTCTACCAGTCTCCATAAATTCGAACGGGGCAAACAGACCAATATAATACAGACCTCAGAAGTTGGTCATCATTAATAACACACGACATGCTCCCTGGCAATTTGCTTCAGAGATAAGCTGGTTACAGAATGTCCAATTATGCTGCATGCCTGTAGGAAACGCTGCTATACGTAATGAGGAACAATTCAGATAGTATTCTAAACCTGATTTATGGTTAATGCGTGCACTAACAAGCTGTCAGCATACCTAACATGCACAATATATTTGGAACTCTGAACTGAGAAACATTTCTGTGCATGGTATTTCATTACACTGGCTTTTTTCTTCTTTTCATTTTTACTTTGCTAATATAATTCAAAAGCAATAAAAAAGGATGCAGCTCCATCTTTGTGTTAATGACAAACTTGTAGGATTGACACAGCCTAATGGCTGCACAGACTTCACCACGCTTGTGTTAGTCCTCCAAAATAAATCAAGAGCCTTTACTTTCTAAATGAAATAGTGGATAGATCTTAAAAGGTTCTTTGAAGCAAAATTCAGGGTCACAAGCTTCTGCCCTTGGTTAATCAATAGAAGTTTGAAGCCAATTTCCGGACTGATCAAGGTAAGAACCTTTATAAACATTTGCATTGCATTTTTGTTGGAGACAAATTGGCACAACTAACATTTGAAATTGCTGCAAGCACTTTGCTCAAGGTACTTCCAGCAATGTAACTACTCTAAGCTACAGGTCAATTCTCCTATAGGGAATGCTCCATTAGTTTTTAATTATACTATGATGATAATGCTGTTTTTGAGCGATAGCTAGCTTAAAATGCTTTCTCTGAAAACATGATTAATTCAGACCTGTTTTTTTTTTCTGCCCTAGGAGAAGCTTGTGTACTTTATTGAGCTTCACAAAACACTCTGCAATTTTCAAATATTTGGTTACCCTTGTGTATTTCAGGGCCTTCAACAGAGCATGTTTTAACAAGAAAAAAACATTAGCAACTGACAACACAACATTTCAGATTTCACTTTATTTTCTTTTAATCACTGAGGAATAAAATTAAATGTAAATGCAGATATCACTGCTTATCTAACTTAGAGCTGCCTCCACTACACTTGGCACAGACGACCACACACTCTTGCATTCATACACCAAAAGCCATTTTAAAACTAACATGTATTTCTTTGGCGTGTGGGAGGAAGCCGGCGTACCTGGAGAGAAGCCATGCAGGAACAGGGAGAACATGCAAACTCCACACAGATGGGCTCCAGCTGACCAGGAGGTCTGGACAAGGAACTGTATTGCTGTGAGAGAACACCACTGAGCTGCACCAGCACAAACATAATGTGATAAAAAAGACCAGCGGGTTGGTAGTTTAAAGAAAAGCGGTAAGACATTTTTTTCTCATTGTTTCATTGCCTCATTCTCTTAACCTCATATCCAGCTTAGGGTCACAGGGAACCTGGTATCTGTCCCAGCTGCAATGAGGTGAGAGGCAGGGCTAACGCAGAGAGACCGACAACCACAGATGGTCTGATATCCCTGTGTTGGTGTTACTGCATCATCACACTAACGCTGGTCTAGGACCAACATTACAGCTTGCCATTGATGTTGCCCGAGCATTCAGTTAGCATTAGTCAAGAAGTTATCTTAAGCTTTTATAAACTATCAGTAGCAAACCAAGATTAAGATCTATTATAGTGTATAAATTAATAAAGAAAACACATCTGTTACATCTGTACCATGTTATCCCCCAACCCAGCCCCCCTATGACATGCTATGACATCATATGATTAATCAGTTGCACTGTTAAATCCTGTACCCATGTTATGATGATGCAGGAAAAACATGGAAATATCACATATGTACACAGTATTATATCCACACCAGTTGATAGCTTCAAAGGAAACCTAACGTAACACCCCAGTTGGGGCATTCTTATGTGGAGTTTGAATGTTCTTCCTGCATTTGCGTGAGTTACTCCTGGATACTCCCGGGTACTCATCTCACAGTCCAAAGACATGCATCTTGGGTTTTTGGTGATTCTAAAAAGTGGGCATAGATGTGATGCCGAAATGCTTAGCGTATAAAGTTTTATATTAATATATGTTTATATGAATGTATGACTTGTAGTTTAAAGCGCTTTGAGTGGTCAATAAGACTAGAGTCCATTTTCATTTCCAACATGCACGTCTTTGGACTCTAGGTTCCTCCTAGTGTCCAAAGACATTACTCTTTTTTTGTTTTAAAAATGAGATGCAGACATATTATTTAATATGCTTTTTTATGCAAAAGGAGTTTGTTTTTTGTTTTTTTTAATGTTACGGGTGTCAGACATCTAGAAAGATTTGTGTATATCTATCTATATCTATACACATGTAGAGGAGCTGAAGCTATAATCCATACTGGCATTTGCTTTGGTATGGTTTGCTCCATTTTAGAAAAGCAAACAACAGAAACAAGAAAGCTACACTTGTATAGCAGGCAGACGGTGATGCCTTGTAGAGTGAAGGCAGCTTTGCCATGTAGACATATTGCAAAGGCAAGCTTTTTGAACAGGGCATTTCATGAAAGTAAATGGTTTTCGATCTCTCCTGACTTTAGACAAAATAGCTCTTTGAAATGTGCCACACTGCAGGAAATGAAACATCGTACTTACATCTTAGGTTGTCAAAGGTAACATTTACCTTGAAATAATTTTATGTTGTACTGTATATTTCAGAGTCTGAGTGCACATGCACTCAGAGGAAAATACTGAACAGCATGACAAAAATCATCAAGTCTCATAGACCATCTAAGGGAAGCTTCAGGTTCATGGATTTTTTTTGTGCACGTTTCACTGTGAACCCATATCAGTCATATTAAGGCCACCACAGAGAAAAGAATAAGGCCACAGCAAAATCCAAAGGAGAAAGTTATGAAACCACAAGAAGTGGGAGTTATCAAATCACTCTTACATGTATTTTTTTCACCAGTGGTTTTTGAAAAATAGCATCTGACACCATTTTAATAAACTAAAAAAAAACAATATTCATATGTACACTTTTGCTAGTGGACACTGCTCTATATAGACTTTCTGAGTGAGGCCTTCAGGCACACTTTAACAGCCCACATGCCTACTGATGAATGTATAATGGCTGTTGCAAGGACTGACTGTATGACCTTTCAGTCTCAAGACAACCACAAGTGCTCTGCACTACCACAACATCCATAAAACTTGTTTGCGTCGACTTTCTAGCTCAGTGAACAACGAACCAAAAGTGTTCACGATCGAAAGGTCTAGCCGAGCAGCGGCACCGCGACTTCTGAGGATGTCTTGCGGTGCCGCTGCTCAGCAAAGTGTTTCAGTCGACCTGACAACATACTTACGAGGTACTTATCAGTGAGAACATCAGCGCAAAAGCAGATAAGAGACTAAAGTTCTGTCCTCGTTTTACAGTTCATTTTTCCTTCCACCCCCCAACCTTTCTCTCTCTTCTTCGCTCTTCTTTTCACCAGCGTTGTGGTGGATTGTTGAATTTTCCCCTCCTCTAGCTATCATCCTCTATGAGTTGGCAGAATTTTTCACACTGCTTTTGGCCTGAGATCAGTGAAGCACCTTGGGCAGAGAACGAAATATAGAACCGGGACAGAGAGACAGACACAACCTCCTGCAGCAATCTCCTCCCAAGCAATTTTGATAGCAGGGGTGGCTGTGTGGGTTATTCCCTCTGTAATACACTATGAGGCCCTAAGCTTGTTCCCTGCACAGTAGAGAGCACTCGCCTCCCTCTGCATGACTCTCTCTTGACAGTCAGACAAACAGACATCCAATCTCCGGTTTGGATGATTACGCTGCTATTGACCATGACCTTATCATTCATGTGTAGTTGGTGTGAAAGAATTCACGCACCGTTTTATGGCGAGAAAAGTCAGACCAACCTTCTTTTTCAGTGTCACTAGGGATGGGTCGAAAAAAAAAAAAATCCAAGGCTGGTGGTTATCATTTTGCTTTTGCATTTCATAAATAGGCACCTATGTGAAAGAACATTGATGGTGGAGTGGTTACTGCTTAGACTCTAAACTGGGATGGGCTTCTTGGCAGATATTTAGACTCAGATTTGAGCTTATTTTTGTTTTACGGTCCACAAGTTATTTCATTGATCAGGCTGATAACAATGGCAGCATTTCAGTGAAATATGAACTGCCAGCGAGAGCAGCTTAGCTTTCTCATTATTAAAAACCTTCAGCATCCATCTGTGTCATTTGTGTTGCCTGTGGTTTTAAATTATTGTTGACACTTTATGTGCTGGTATCATGTATATTAAAAAAAAAACAAAAAAAACCAAATCTAGGTGATGTGTTATTTAAGCTCTGTCATTTGCTGTGCTAATGTATTCATAACAAGCAAAATCCCTTCCGTGATAGTCTGTAGATAAGAGAATTAATCCTTGCCACGCTCATTTGGCAAAGGTTATAATTAACATTAGCACATCTTCTTTTGTTAACCAGTGCAATTACCAATAACCTGTGATACTTCTCAAA
>VUQG01000242.1:66879-85568 GCA_015106755.1 Etia nguti
TACAACTTTGACACTCCTGTGTGTGTGTGTGTGTGTGTGTGTGTGTGTGTGTGTGTGTTACCTTTTGTAACTTGGTGTGAACGTGCTGCCCAAGAGATTGCATGAACTGAATATTTTGTCACAGCTTGTTAATAACACTTTAATCACGTCAGCTCCTCTATTGAAGACTAACAGTTCAAATGAATTCAAGAACATTTCAAGGGAAATTTGAGAGCGCCTTGATCAATTACACAGAGAACTACAAGTTCTAGCTATGTGGTGCTGAAAGAAGCTCTTTGCATAATCTAATCAGTCAGACCTCTTGCATTTATTGACAGGCAGTATGATGAACACTTCAATGTGATTGTGCAGTGAGAGTGAATGGAAAGTTTGAGCAAATCTTTAGTGTGTTTTTCAGAAGTGCACTTGCGCTTAAAGGTGGATAGCATGCAGGGAGAGCAAAACGTATGAGCTGTAATCCTACTGTATGTGATAATATTCACACACGTGCTGCAGGGTAGCTCACCATCTTAGCAATTATTACCTCGGTAGTGCATGAATCCTCATGTTTCACACTTCTACAGCCAGCACCTGACCTTTAAACCTCTCGCCCTCCCTCAGTCCCACCTCCTGTGCAATAAAAAAAAAATAGACCAGACGCAGCGTGCGAGTGTGATAAAGAATGGAGACTGTGACAAAAAGCCTGACAATTCACATGTCCAGGACTAACTCGATCTGGAAGCTAAGCGAGTGCCACGTTTTTATTGAGGGGATCTATCAAAAACATTCATTCACTCCTCTCTTCGCCAGCTGAGGTTTGAAATTTAAGACAGTAAACCCGAGGAGCAGCATTTCATAAATTTCTTTCTAAAGTTTAAGGATATGAAATCCTGGAACATTTCAGGTTCATATCACAAGGTTTTGAAAGGAGATGTACTTCTAAACTCATGTTGACATGGCAGCTTGCTAATATTTCTCTCAATATTTTTTAGTCTTACTTTTGCAATTAAAATAGTAAAGACATAGTCTCAAAAACATTTTGAAATGCCTGTTTTGGTAGAAGCAAGACTCAATATATACCCATCGGCCACATCATTTACTAGCACAGTGCCAGGTTAAACAGCCTTCCTTCTTCAGAACTGGCTTCATTCTTCTTAGCATAAATTCCACAAGATGCTGGAAACATTCTTCAGAGATTTTGATCCACGTTGTCATGATAGCATCGCACAGCTGCTGCAGATCTGTCATCTGCACACCCATGATGTGACTCTCCCGTTCCTACTAAGGTGCTCTGCTGGATTGAGATCTGGTGACTGTGGTGGTCATTTAAGTACAGTGCATTCACTGTCATGTTCAAGGGACCAGTTTGAGATGAGTTGTGCTTTGTGACATGGCAGGTTATCCTGCTGGAAGCAGCCATCAGAAAATGGGTGAAGTGCAGTCATAAAGGGAAGGACATGATCAGCAACAATACTCGGGTAGACTGTGGCAGTTAAACGTTGCTCGTTCGCTACTAAGAGGTTCAAAGTGTACCAAGAAAATATCCCTGATATCAATCCGGCAACCTGAAAAGATACAAGGAAGAATGGTCCATGCTTTCATGTTTTTTCCCAATCTGATGCTCAGTTTGCACACTAGTTTAACAGGTGTACCATTCATACTGCTAATTAAGTGACTTGTGAGTATTTTTTTGGTTACAATGATCTTACTCAGAGTAAATGAAGAAATACCAGGTGTTTTCCCTTTACTTTCACCATAAATATTACACCTGTGTCACGTTTGATGTCGTACAGTATAAAAAAGCTGTTGTGGTTAACACTTAGCTAGTCTCTTTAAATTCACCAATTAGATTTGACATTTGATGATATCATTTATTATGTTTTTTTCATCCATAAAGCCCTTTGTCAAAGGCGTCTTTTCTAGCACAAGATGCCTGTTTTGATCAGTCAGCCATTCTCAGAGGAAGAAAAAACAGAAGATCAAAGCATCTGCAACAGACAAAAGAAAGTAAAAGTATTCCTGTATCTTCTTTCAAGCTTGGACTGTGTCAAGAAAACCTAAAAATTCAGTCGGCATCAAACCTACGCACCTGCAGCAGAGCAGCACAGACTGTACACTTTTTTTTTGTGCCTTTTCCATGACTACATTAACGCTCAAAACTGTGGATTACTCACCAAGCCCACATATCTACCTGTGAGGAATGTGTCAGTACTCGGCATTACACCCAGAGCCAGCCCAAACACAAGTAATACTCTCCCTAATTACTCAGTTCTGACAACTGCAAGAGTCGATGTCTAAATTTCGTGATACACTGTTGAGTCAGTGTGTAGTTTTAAGAAGATGAGTGTTCTGGAAATAGATTTCCACTTTGTTTACTTACTTAATTTTATTAAATGCTATTTTTTACTTTATTTTCTGCCTCTGCTTCACTATTTCAGTGGGTGACAACACAGTAGATCTCTGTATCTACTGTAACTGATTGATTTTATCTCATACTGCAAATTGAATAATTTTGTTAAGGAGCACAGTCAGAAACAATCCTGCTGCAGTGACAGCGGGTTTTTGATTGGTCATTTCTATCTGTTCAGACGTGTAAAAAAGAAAAAAAAAGATTTGAAAACATTTTTTCCCTTGTTTATTGGAAGAACATCACTGGATAGGGAAATTGGGTGATTGTTTGTTTGGTTATCAACTGGCTATAAACTTCGTTTACTTGCAAAAACGCGTGGTTGAAGTGTAATTTATTAATGTCTCCATCATCTTCTACCTGATTTTAACAGCACTGGTACAGTGGGAGAGTTGTGGGTGGTAGTTTCAGGCTTTAACAGCTCTCTGTTTTGCTATTCTCCAGACACTCAGTATTGCTCAGCTACATTTGTGTTTGGCCAAACATTTAGAAAATAATCTTCTGTCCTTCAGAGTGACTAAAGTGTCTTCTGATCTGATGCCTTAGTGATGACTTAGTAGGATGACAAATATCCGGATTAATATTTTTTTATGATTAGGGATAAAACTAGTTATTCAGAATGAACTTATTCAGTGATCATTTTGGAGGGTTAAAAATTAATTAGTTCAGGTCAAAAAAAAAAAAGGAAAAAAGGATAAAACCTATAAAAACATATGTTTTTTTGGACATTTGCTCAAGCAACTCCTACTGTTGGTTTGCTTGGGGGTAGTCTCAAAATAACTCCCAACCCTCATCAAACAGACTTTTATAGATTTTCTTGTATCATGTTATTTGTGTTGATACATACACTCTGCCAGCAGATTCTGCAGAGATCAAAGCACAGTTCATGCAGACTGAGCAGCCTGGGCACATAACCTGGTGCTGTCTAATAACTGGTCATACTGATAAGTGCCAAAACACTCAATTTTACACCATTAAGGGATCAAGGCAGATGCTGAAGATGCTGCTCCTTTACTACATAACGTCTCTCTAGTCTCAGGGTGGTGCAAGGTGTGAAGATTAGTTCATATGCTCTGCTCAGATACCACCATTTCATCTAGGTGTTTGTTTACTGTGTGATAGCTTCATCAACAGTAAACTTCAGCTCATTCCTGCCCTCTTGCCTCTTTTTGTAAGACCAGCTATCTGCAGACTGGCAGCCTGTAGCTCTTTCTTAACCCCTGAATGGTTGACAGGTGTCACCACCTGCTTGCTTGACATTACTGTCAGCAAGAAACAGCTGGATCTCGTCTCACCTCCAACAAGGCATGCCAGCAGACTCTGATATACCACCTGTTTGAAATAACTAACGCATCGTTTGATCTGCAAACATAATCCTGAGTTGGCTGCAGAAAGAGAGCAGGTAACAGTAAAAGTACAATTACCAAGTTGAGGCTGGGAGCCAGCTTTTTCATGCCATAACCACAGGCGAATTATACCTTTTCTTTATTTGCAGTTTAAATAGAAATATTGTGAAATTCAATGTAATATCCCCCCAAAGCGATAACTTTCCTGTCTGAAAAAAGGCTCAGCGAAAACTTTGAAAAGTGTCTTTTCAACACTTTCAACACTCTTGGAGTCTTGGTTAGATATTAATAAAGTCTAGAAGCAGAGGTTTGTAACTATTTTGCGTTAATATTAAAAAAATTACTCATATTTTAGATATAAGACTTATATTATGATTTACTTGGAGGAAAAAAGTCCTTCTCACTTTTGTGATACAACATCGTGATTACTTGAATTATCCTTCAAATTGATCATTTTTTCATAAATAAATTATAGTATGTACTATACATATAAAAGAGACACATTTCTTTTTCTTTTCCATACAGGGTGCTGCCATTAAAGGGACAGAAAATGGCAGAATGAAGCTCAATCGAGCAACAAAAACATAAACAAGTATTTCTTTTCCTTCTCTTTGCTTAAAGAAAAAAAGGCCCTATGGGCTTTTCAGCTAAAACTTTAGATATGTGGGTCGTAGTGTGGTATATACTTGCCAAAGAGAGTGGGTGCAGCATGAATTTTGCATTTCTCGCTGTCTCACCCTGGAGTATAAAGCAGGCAGTGTCAAAGTCTGCACACTTTTGACTGGTGTTGTAGGTAACTGTACAGTCCCCCGAGGCAGCCCTGTACTACTCTGGTCCCTGTCCGACACACTGCTCACTACACAAACAAAGTGTGGCCTGCCCTTGTAGTCTGTAATCCAGGAAACTAGAACGCTGTCCGAATGCATCACTGAGCATGTCTCCAAGGAATAAGAACTGAATACCTCCTAACTTCTGTTTAACACCTTTTACGCTACAGTGCTTGTGCAGAGCCCTTTTTATTTTATTTTATTTTATTTTGCTTTAAAAGTTCAGTTGCTCTATCATTTTGATTTGATCATCTAAATACATGAATCAATTTTATGTAACACAGAGATGAAGAGTAATTGCTAAGGTTCAGCACAAACCAGGATCCAAACCCACGACTCAAAGACGAATCAGCTAAACGTAAAACTGACCTTGTTGTGATACAAATATTGAGAGACATATAAGAGAGGTTAAACAGGCACACTGACAAAGACTAAAGGGAGACCGAGGCTATAAAAACACATGAGCTGAAACTAATCAAGGTAATGACAAAACGAAGCAAAACTAAATGCGAACACAAGAAACAAATGACTACAACAATATGTCTGCATAGGTTCTCAGTCTTCCAGCACACGGTGGCCTCGAGTGTTTAAAAAAAAAAGCTACTGGAGTCCTCCAAGTTTGTAAAAATGCTTTGACTCAAATCCAAGAGGCGTCTTCAACTAGTGGAGAGTAAGGGGGATTTAGCGGCTATAGCAGGGGGTTGTCCCCTTGGAGGTGGCACACTATTAATCATGTGAGTCATCACATGAGCCAAGATGTGAAATGATCAGAAACCCTCTCCTCAAAAAACAGGAAATGAATGACTGAAATGTTTAATATGGAGAACCTAACTGCAACTGAGTGCACAGAATACAAGAAAATACTTAAAGAATTAACACCTGCAATTGAGAAACCATGAAGACTAGTGAAGAAAAGGAAATCAAACCCTCAGGAACAATTAAAATCTAATGCATGTAGAGAGCAGAACTAAAAAGATTCAAAGGACATGGAATTCAAAATGTAAATAATAAACTAATAACCAAACTTATCATATGAAGTTAGCAACATTCAAAGCCCAGGACAATCACAGCAACGACTACAGAAAGTGAAAGGAAAGATCAAACAGACACTGGTAAACCTCATTTTTGAAGAATAAAAAAATTAGTTACTTTGATGTGTCATTGTTTGTACTACAATCCACAAATGACTTGTGTTCAATAAGGAGAGATCATTAGAGAGAAATGAACATGTTTTACTGATGTACAGAGTTTAGATAGAGGTATTTGGCAGTTAGACTCTGATGTCTATGCAGATCATTTCAGTTTGTAATACTTTCCTACAATGTATCCCAAATTTTAGAATAAACCCTAGCTCTCCGGTGATACTAATAATATTCTTATGGTTCTTTAAAAAGGAAGTGACTGAGCCTTTCCATCGGCTTGCCACAGCATGCCCGGTCTAAGTGGTCAAAATTTTTCTTTTCATACACTTTCTTAGTCATGTGGTGGAACAAACAAAAACATAAGTCTTGCGTGTTTTATTTGGGCAGGACTTCTAATACAATTAAGGGAGACGTTTTGTGCAGAGAGGCACTCTTAAACAGACAGAATCACAAAGAAGAAATGGGAAGGATTTTCTTTGAATAGCATCATGGCTCATTGCTAAGCCCTGCTGTGTCACTGCCAGACGCTCCAGACTGTTTTCTTGCCTTCTGCCTGGTGCATGCAAGGACAGTACCACTGTCAGGCTGATCAGGAATAAGTATGTTCAAGGAATGAAACATTTCCTTCAACAAGGGCTCCGAGAGTACTGTTCAAGGGCAAAATATTGTTATTCCTCTGTATAATAAAACAAAACAGCGGGTGCCTGCAGCAACATTTGTATAATTAACTATTCATATAAATGTGACCTTAAATAAAACAAGGGCTGCTTAGCGGATCTGGGTTTATTTGCATGTAGGGATTAAAAGATATGCAGAGTCAATCCTTAAAATTCGTCCCAAATGTGTGAAGAAACTTTTAATGATCACACACAGACTGAACCCGAGGGAAACATGCACCCCACTAATGCTAAAATGAAAGGCGATGTTTTAAAGTAAGACTGTTGCCAAAATATTTTTACTGCACTTCTAGGCACTTCACACTTAAACCTGTTTTTTTGAGGGGGCCACATGGGGACAGTACAACAAGCTTTTAGCACATCAAAATGATATTCCAAGTTTACAAAAAATATATATATATATATATATATTTTGCTGCTGGGAACTTCAGACCAGCTGTTTTTTACACTAATTTTACATCTAATCCGATATATTTCTGTTGATTGAGCTCAAAATAAAACCATGTCAGTGCACTCGAAAATGTGAACCAGCGGTCACCCATCATTCTCTGATTCAATTTTCTGTGATATCAGTTTTCCATCTTGATGAAATCTTTCCCCACGTTTGTCGCTGACATCGCCGAGATTTGGTGGAAATCAGTCCAGATGGGAATGTAAGAAGTGCATCTTCAGTGGCATTCTGGCACTTGTTATCTGATGTGCTTTCAGCATTTTATTCGCTACCTCAGCATACCTCCCTGCACTGAGATTGCCAAAAAAATTCTGGAAAACCTGCACGAGTGCTTCCCATGTTTCTGATTCAGTTGGCTTCAGTTTCTTTGTGAACTCCAACTATACTCACTAGCTATAATATTAAGACTTGGGTTACAATCTTGAAAACAGGATGCAGTGGAGGGCTGCAGGGTTGGTTACAGTAATTCCATGCGCTATTTTCTCCTTGTGGCGCAGAATAGCAGGTACAGGTATGCTTATGCCAAACTAAAGAGATACACTGATGAGACTTCATAATTCAAAAGTGAACTTTCTTTTAATTCTTTAAAGCAGATGGCTTCATTTGTTGTTGAACCCCATGCTTTCTAGTGCCAGCATCCACCTGAGCTCTGAGAAATCTGAAGACCTGTAAACCTTCTATGGGCATAAAATTTGTAACACTGGAATACAAATCACCTCTGCTGCTCAGGACATAGTCATTGTCACACAGATTACTGCCTCACTAGATTCATTTAATGTTGTCTCTGCTTACTCATAGATCAATACCACAGCCAAGGGGAAGCCTTTTACTGTGCCCTTGATATTCTTCACTGTGAATAAGTTACAAAAATCTTTGTCTGGCAGACACGGTGGACAAAATAATTTTGGCACTGCATGATAAAAAGGCCTTGATGTTACCAGTTCAAGTACTGGGCAAAGATAGGCAAACGGCCGCATACACATTTCTCAAAGAAAACAACAACTGTACAGCAGATGTGCAGTATATTGTGTGTGACCACTGCTTGGCCGAAGTTTGGCCTTCCTGTTATTACAGCTTTTCTTAAGTATACTGGTCCTGTAGCAGGTTTCAGAACTGGAAACGAGAGAACTATTTGATGAGAATTGGGAACGCTTTCTGTAAACTTGAGAGATGAGGCATTGGCTTTGGTGGAGGATGCGCTCTCTTTTTAATTATCTTATTTTTTTAAATAATGTGTTTAGCATCCCACTTCTGAGAGGATGCCAAGAACAACAGCTGGGGTGTGTTATTGCAAGTGTAACACTTTTCTGACATCTTTTTGGGCAGTGCACAGCTCTAACGACCTCCTGCAAACACACAGGGAACAGTACATGCTCATAAGACAGACTCGGTTTTCAGCCACAGAGTGTGCATGCAAAGCATGTCTGTGATGTACACAGCTGCCAGAGATTTTGCACGACTCCACTAATGTACAGATGACATTAATGCATCAGGACAGAAATGAGAGGATGACTACACAACACACATAAATGATTTATAGTGCAGATACTGAAATTGCTAAAAGAAAAACCTGAAATGTATTCAGCATCTGTTAAAAGTCTAAAACATGTAATGGGTTTTGGGAAAGTAAAACTTAAAAATGAGTAAAAGAAGTGAAAAGTATAAAAATAAACTTTTAAACATTTTAGACTTATATCTCATGCTACTTGTCAATATGAACAATTTGAAACATGTTTATTTTTACTGTTTTTTGGGAGATTTTTTCACCTGGGACTGGTTGAGGATGGATGAGTCTAATTTAAAGAAACTACATCCTTATTCATGTTAACTTTTCGCATCCATCCAGGGACCGTAACTTTAGCAGCTCAGGCTTTGTGCAGAGGCTAATTGTTGCATCCCTTCAGCACAAGCCATCGAGACGGGTTGTTCCACAGAGAGGAAGGGGAGGACTGGTCATCTGGAGGAGTAAGAGAGAGCTCCTGGTGGACTAAGATCCCTCAAGTTCACCACACACATCGTGAGCACATCATTTTCCCTGAGCCACTTTCACCTTGTAAACTGGTATTTCTCTGTGCTCTGAACTGAAATTGTCACACACTTACTGTGTTTTGGCAATCCGAGCTAACAAATGAGCATTATGATGCCTTCCGGGTGCTGTCAGAAGTACCGGAGCTACAAGTTAAGCATGAATGAAAGATATAAATGAGCAAGCAAATGACACGGGACGGTCGGTAATTTCTTTATTTCAATACATTTATTTTTACGTCTGATGTAATTACTCCTTTTCATACACCCGTGGATGCAACTACTGATTAGCGAGATGCTAGGTTCACTTAGTTAAAGCTGTGGTATGTATAGTTTCTGACTGCAGCGTGTTTATAATGAATTTGGGATGTTGGATAATGAGACCATCCTTATTCTGAGGGCTGGAGCAGGGACTATTTTTTTGCTGTTAATTCTGCTTGTCATGGTACAACTAAAAAGGTGCTGAGGTCAATATTTTCAAAAGCTCAGAGGGAGGCATTAGGTCTTAGCTTTGTTCTGTTTCCATGAGCCTGCACAGTGTCTCTCCTTTTCATCAGCAGTAGTCAAAAACTAATGCTAAAGAAACTTTTGTTATTTTTTATTTTTCTGGCTATGTCACATTATCAAAATGAAACTACATGACTAATTATCCACACTGCTGTCATTTGTGTGATACAGTCACTTGCTTTCTTTGGGGAAAAACTTGGAATAATGAATAAACTTTTTTTGTGTTGGACTTTTTTTTGAGCTTCTGTAGTCATGCTCTTTCAAGTAAAAAAAAAAAATCTTTAAACAAGCACCCAGCCAGTTTTCAGTCGTTTATTTGGATTTGTGTTTGTGGCTCACTCTCTTCCATTATCTGAATGTGTCACAGAAACAATACTTTGTCTGCAGATGTTTGTGCAGGTGGATTATTGGCAAGTATTTAGTAACTGTGCCATCTCCGAGCTGTGAGCTCTATACGAAGCACAACTGAGACGTGTTCACTTGTAAAAGTCGGAGAACAGTTTTGTCCTCGCGTAGCCTGGTGCCATGCAAATGAGTTAGGTCTCTATTCTGAGGATGTAGGCAGCATTAAGGTTATGTGTCAGCATAAGCTATAGCAGAGCTAAAACTGGTGGTAATAGACTAATTTGTCTCACTGGTCAACAGCTTCACTTCACAATTGAGAGCATTCGCTTAAAATACATTTGTAGACTCATGGACGGTGAACCAAGGGAAGCCACTCTTGCTAACGATCGCTTTGAATAAAGGTGTCTCTTTTTTGCCCTCTAATTGGCTCGTGCACAGGAATCTGTGTAAAAATGATTTACGGAATATTTTCTCGTGTGTGAAAAATATTCATCAACAAAAACATTTTATTTAGCTGCTTTAAAAATAGCAGAAGATGAAGATGATTTCTATTCCAAAGCTGTATTCCTTAATATAAAACATTTTTAATTGGGGGGTTAGTTTGAAAAAACTGCATCACAAAAACAACAAAACAAACAAATATCTTCAGTTATAGAAAAAAAACACACGAGATGTGCAGTTTTCCAATGTTAGTGGTCCTCAGAGGACCCTAAGGGCTCCTTTTCTCTTTATGCTTGCCAGACTTGTCACACTATCACAGTACTGTAAAGCATTTACTCAGAAAGGGATACTACACAGAAAACAGCTTCAAACAAAAAGCCAACTGTCTTCACATTCTGTCCAATATTCCACTGAATCTGGACGTATATCCCACATAAAAATGCATAACTTTTAATATGTAGGAAGCTACAGTATTATTGTTGCTTTAATTTTTGTGGCCTTTTGCGATCATGATAAACACATATGCATATTTTTAGTTTTCTTTGTTTAGACAACATCTGTCTTTAAACTCAAGCACCATTTTGAGCTCAGCTGTAAAGTTTGTGATTGCATTTTGCAGAGCAGCGATGATATTTTATTGAAAAGAAATCCATTCATAATTGAACTGACACCACATGGCTTTTGTCGTAGGGCCTGCTATAGAAGGTGTCACATTACTAACATTTTGCTGTGATAACACACAAAAAACAAACAGAAGGCAAAATAACCTAAATCCTCACATTTAACAAACAGTTGGGATCACACAAATGTAGATTTCAGGAGGTTTGGGGTTTTACTCATGTCATCTTTTCTTTCTCTGTGGCCCTGAAAGGGCTATTCAGGTGCAGGTCAGTGCTACTGACCTATATAACCTAGACTGGAGGGAAGCGGTGCAGTGGAATATACATTTCTATAACTTAGTGGCTCCATAGAGTGGTGGTTTACACATTCCACTAACAAGGAAAAGATCCCTGGTTTGATCCATGGGAAGAGACACAAATGTCTTTAGTGTTGCATCATGAGGAGCTACCTGCTGTGGTGACTCCTTGTGAATAAGAGAGCAGCTGAATACATATATATATATATGCATATACACATCTGTGCTGCATATGGAATAGAAGTCCCCAAGTCCCGATGAGAGACACCACCAAAGGTGGTTGAGAAGAGCTAAAGTCCTGTGGGACCTTCAGTTCCAGACAGACAAGCAGCTGCTGGCCAACCAACCAGACACAGTGGTGTCTGACAAGGAACAGAAGACCACAGTTGTGATAGATGTGCAATCCCAAAGGACAGCAACATCAACAGGAGCACGAGAAAATAGAGAAGTACCTAGGGCTGAAGGAACAATAGGAGCAAACGTGATAGGTAGAGTCCAAAGAGGTCTCAGTGGTAACAGGAACTTTAGGACCCTGAAACTGGAACAGTGGTTCAACAGATTCCAGACACAACATCAGAGGTCTCTGTCCAGAAGAGTGCAGTTCAAGAACCTGCTAAGATACTGCAGAACCCTCAAACATCCCACCCTCCAAGGGGTGATATAGATAGAGGAGAGTTATTTTAAGTTTGTTGAATTTAGCTATTGCTTGTGTGGCTTAATCATCATCATAAACAAATTGCACACACACACACACATACACACACACACACACACACACACACACACACACACACACACACACACACACACACACACATATATATATGTATATAAATGTCTGAATATATTGAATGAACCTCGGATTTATTGAATTTATTTTGTTTTAGATGTGTAATGTTGTAACATGTGATGTCGCTACAAGAAATAGCACTATGAAGAAGTCAGCAGGGAAACAGCATTCCAAAGTAATGAAGAAGGAATTCTATGAAGAATCCTTGTACTGTATAAACTAACACTAGTAATAGGGTTCAGTATTATACTACAGACGACTAAATTTAGATACCGTTACATCAAAGTAGACCAAATGTATTGATCGTTTAGCTGACCTTTACCAGTGCTAAAGGAGTAATATGTGGAATTAAATTTGGATATACTTTCTTTTATTTAACTTAACAATATAGTTTTAGTGCCAACAGCTAACCAGTAAGTAAAAAAGTCAAAGTATAAAGCAAACGGAAATAAAATGAATTACTGAGTGAAGTACAAATGGGTAAATGGGATGCTAAAATACAGCCAGTTTATTGCAGTTTAGCTTTTGCTTCTGTGGCTTAATATATATATATATAGATAGATAGATAGATAGATAGATAGATAGATAGATAGATAGATAGATAGATAGATAGATAGATAGATAGATAGATAGATAGATAGATAGATAGATAGATATATCCAGCAGCTGCCTATTTTGCCTATTTTGTGTGTGCGTAATTTGTTGATGATAAAGATTAAGCCACAGAAGCAAAAGCTAAATTCAACAAACTTAAAATAACTCTCCTCTATCTATCAGCCTACTAAGTCCTTTTTATAAGCAATGTTGGCATTCACCATTCACCGTATAATCTGTCCTTGCAAACTGGCTAAGAATCAACTTAAACTGCACTCTGTCCATTTCCAGAAACAGACACAAATTTGAAAATTATTGTGCGCCCAGTATGAAAAAGGCACATATATGAGTGCCAACCTGCAGTGCACAATTACAGGAACTGTAAAAGCTCCAAAACTGAAGATATTTATATACAAGCTTGGATCTTCGCTTGCATTCAAACATTTTGATTCACAAATACTGCAAATGGCCTTTATTAGTAGATTGTGATTCATTCTGTGATGCTTGTTGACATCCTAGTTAAATATAACACCAAGCTTTCCACAGTAGTTGTCGAACAGTACACGCCCTGCTCTATTATCTCAATATTTATGTGTGAAGAAGCAGCAGAAATGTGGCATATCATTGTTCTTCTTGCTGTCGTTATTGCTGGTGTCAACCGTAGCTGTGTTAGTTATCCATAATTACCAAGTGTGGCCACATTTGATGGTGCCTTTGAGTACATATTCTATTTGATATTTTCAGCTGAATGTGTTCTGTCAGTATATTTGGGTCACTTCTATCTCAAGGTTACAGCAGGGTGGAAGGGTTAGATATCTCTTCTCAAAGCATATCCAGAGACTTTAATCAGTGTTATTGAAAGTCACAAAGGTGCAGGAAGGCTGAAATCCAAGACATACATTCTCATGACAGTACTCATTATAATTTTTTTGATTGGAGATCATGTGCTGGAGCATTCCCAGTAGAAAACAGAGAGTACATTTTCCTAGACATTTCCTAAGTCTGGGCTTCACAGGCAGACTCTCTTTGTCTTAGGGACAAAAATCAAATTCCCAAGCTTATTGCATCTGTCCCGGAGAGGTAAACCGGTAAAAGGCAATTAGCCTCAGCCTCCCAGAGGATCACCTCCATAGGGAGGACATATGTTTGTTTGTTACATTCTCAACGTTCAGCTGACAGTGGGAATAACTTGCATGCTCATTTTAGGTCAGGAACTCAAAGGCTGTAATTTACTGTCACAATAGCTAACACTGAGTTTAAATCAGCCGTCTCTGTCTCAAAGTCTCAACTGAGACGATAATGGAAAGTTTTAATTGGCTTCATTATTGACACATTTGGGGTCTCCTGAGATCTTTTTTCTCAAATAAAAAACTAAATTTTAAAAAACCCACATATTGATTCTGTTTGCTTCCTCTCTAATTCCTTTGATAGTGATTTCATTATTAAACTGTTTAAGTTCCTTGCTGTGTAAATATACTTGGGGATTTACTGCAATGACATTGTATGTCAGACCTGGCTCCCACCTGCCTTATGTGTCAGGGTATTTAAGGCTAATACGTGGACTAAATCCCTTTTTAGTGACATCTGTCATATCAGAAATGATGGACCTTTAGCTTGTGCCCTTCTGAGACTGTCATACAGTTTGAGGGTCAAATGTCTGACCACAGAAAAGTAAAGTAACTCCTTTTTCTGAATGAAATTTCCAGGGATGTTGTATTTTGTGTCAGGTTGGCTACAGACACAGTGCATCTAAACCTGCCTTGCCTTTGCAATTACACAAGGCTTTCATCATCTCGTTATGGTGAGAGATGCCCAGCATATCAGAAGTAAGGTGTTCGTGTACAGAAACTGGATTTTGAAGTCAAGATGTACAATGCAATAATATGCTGCAGATAAAAGTGTTTCCTACGTTTGCTGTAAGATCCCTCGGGTTTCGCTATGGGATAGGAATTGTCCTCTTGTCTTAGATGGAGCCCAGGCACATTCGCAGTGCAAGCCAAGTGTGAGTGGTGGGAGGAAGAATTAAACGCAAAAGTAGGAGATGTCTGATGCTTACAGGCCACATGTGGATGCGGGGTAATTTAGGTGTTCATGATGGGTTCTGAATTTTAAATGACAGCAGTCTAACTGCATCTCTGTAACAGCATAATAATATAAGTGAATATCTCAATAATTAGAAGTTCTTAACCGGCTTTGGCAGAAAACCCCCCCAAAACAAAACAAAAAAAAAGTGAACTTCTGCATGCATTTTTATTATTTCATTATTTGATGTTATGTTTTGTGGAAATAACTCAATGGCAGGGTGCACTGGAAAAAGTTCAGGGATATTAATGATTATAATTCAGATTCATAATGAGCATATGCAGTTATTCAGTACTATACTGAAACAGGAAATTTGTTTTCTCTATTTCTTTGCAGAGGTCGGTCCAGCTACCACCAGATGATTTTGCAGGTAAAAGTGTTTTGTTCTTACAAGTTTCTGGTTCAGGTAAATAGTCATTGTCTTTACAGGAAAGGTTGCAGATGCGTCTTCAGATTTCATGAACATGGAGGGAGGTAAGATTAAAAAAGCTTCCCCACAGTCTTGAGCTCAGGCAAGTATTTCTTAGTAGGCGAAAGTTGGACTGAGCAGGTTTCTTTAGAAGACAGGCAGTTACACCAGGACAAGATATGTGATACAGAATAACCTTTATCAGGGTCAGAATCACCTTTATTGACCAACTGAGCTCCGGTTAATTCTTTGCTCTCAGTTTACAAAACAGAGACAACAGGACAACAGATGATACCGACAACATGACATCAACTTGACACAGACAATAACAAATGTACAGCATATTTTTGGTGCAGAGTAATGCTGGAATAGAATTATGGAATAAATAATAGTTACTATATATACAGCATATACATAAGGATTGGCTATGAATACATACGTGTTATAGATGTGCACAACAGAATAAAATTGCATGCGTTGATGAGAACCAGGGTTATATGCTGCTGGTCACTGTTGATGAACATCAGGGGTGCCAGTGCAATTTGGGGTAGCCACGCCCACTTCTGGGAGGAGATAAGCACAGTCAACTAGGACACACCAACACGGCATGCACATAACAGAGAGAGACAGATGAGAGGGAAAGCAAGTGTGAATCTGAGAGGACAGGGGGACCATTACAAATAATTGATGAGACAGTCTCCCTCTGATTATGCATGCTTATCAGACCATGTTTTTAGTAGGTAATAACTGCTAAGAAGTAATATTGGACAGCATCAAATAAGACGGGTTTTTTTTTTTCCAGTACTACAGCTATAAAGTTCAAATTGGTGTTTCAATACTAATTAAAGAGCTCCTAAGTGGTTCTTACGCAGAAGTGCAAATTATATCTTATGGCCGCTGAAAAAGTCAGAAGTTACTGATGCCTTTTCAGAAGGGTTAGGTTAACCCTAATCCTAAAAAAGGCCATGATACATGATGCAATTTATCCCTAAAAGAAGTAATAAACGGTTACACAAAACAGACCTTCTTCTGGATTCTTTTTCTTCCAACTTTTCCATATTTATTATACTTTTGCCTCATCTCTTCAAAAGCACAGAGCAAACACGCAAAGAAGGAGAGGAAAGTCGAAATGACGTGCGGCAAAGGTCATGAATCAAACAAAGCATGCTGCGATTACAGTGCCTCTTAACCAGAAACCCATGTAGCTGTTAAACAAAGCAGAAAAGTCGGTCTTAAAGTGGATGTCGTCTGTGAGCCGTACACTCACACATGAACGCACTACTTAAAAAAAGTCTATGTAATATGTCATAATAAAACAGCTGCTATTTTCTTTTTCATTATTTATTTTTAAATACTGTTTTGACCATTATATACTCGGGGTTCCCCCATGGGTGTATCTGTGTTCTTAAACACAAGATGTTCAAACTTCCCCACAAAAGCTTCACCGACAAAAGTGACTGTGAAGAAGGGTACTTTTGTGTGCATTTGCCACAGTTTCGTGCAGTGTATGGAGTATTGCTTTATGTTGGGGCAATAAACATATTCTTTAGCTTATTGAGCAAATATTTTTGGCAGTCAAGCGCTAAGAGCCAGCGAGTGGATACAAGAATTAAATTATGTAAATGTTAACAGTGTTTAAACAGTGTTTAAATGAAAGCTGAGTCTTTTTCTCTGTTCTAATTGCGATGTTGGAACTGAAATGCTAGATTTGCTTATGTAGTTACTCTGTGTGATGAGTACTCTGCTTAACTCATCTGGGCTTAAATGTGCCATCGACAACACTGTAACATTTAATTTCTCAATGTGCTAACATTTAATTGCATCCGCACATTTCAAATATTGTTTCACGCTAAAAGTTGTTACAATTTTTTATCATAACACAGTTTCTCAACAGAAACTACAGATTTTTTTAATTTAATTTAATTCTTATTTTTAATGTTTATTTTTTTCCCAGCAAAGGTCTCATAGAGGGATACAAACCTCCATAACAATGTAAGTTAGTTATCCTTGCACTGTTAAAGTAACCTTTTGCTCCTTACCAGCAACCAGAAAAGATTTGTGGGATAATACGTTGTGTTTGTGGTTATCAAAAGAAGCTAAGATTGAACTGTAAGGTGGTATATTCAACAAAAGATTTAAGAAAATTGCCAATAGTACAGAGGCCAGAATGTGGACGTATAATATGCAAATTGCAGATGGCTTTTTTTATTAATATTAATTAAAATTAATTCATGTATTCCAGTGATTATATCGCCAATATTCTGAGCGCCCGCCACTTGTTGAACAGCAAATGACTGTTTTCTATGCAGGCCTTGTATTTGATTAACATGTTTATCTTGGGAACATGCAATTATGAAGCCTCCATTAGCTCTCCATTGTCTTCACCTTATTGAAATGGATTTTTCTCTCTAACCATTTTCGTGGTGGCCGATCTTTAATTTAATCTGGCCTGTGAGGTAGTATGAAAACATCAAAGGTCTCTGAGGCAGCACCTTGCTCCCATCCTAAGTAAAGCCTCGCTAACTCGCTTTCTAAAATAAATGCCCCCTCCACATAATTGGTGGCTGAGGATCCAGCTCATGCACGCTCCATTTTTTTCTTCTTTTTTCTTTTTTTGCACGAGCCTCCCTTGCGAAAACAAATCTTCCATTCCTGAAGCCGCATTACTGCATAGTCACTGCGCCAGAATCCCCATGGCAACAGACATGTGCAACAGTCTGCCCCGCTCCACCCGCAGAGCTCTTTCCTCAGTCAGCTTTACAGTACAAATGTGCAGCATCTTCCACAATGATCTACAGGGGTAGATGCAGTAGAAGGGAGAAAAGATACGTTTCATAAGTAATACGTCAACTAAAAACATCTTTTAGTTCCGTTGGTTGCCATTGGAAACTGCAGATACTGAGGATGTGGACTAAGGAGCAACAAGCATGGGAGGCAGGCTGGAAGTAGGTGGTATATATTCACTGTGACAAGGAGAGACAGACTCTTGTTCTTAGAGGTTTCTGGTCCATAGAGCAACATCAAACCAGTTCAAAGAGTAGGCTCTGTACTGCCACACTTTTCATTTCTTTCTTTTTTCTTTTACCATAAAGTTACTGGATGACCAGCATGACACACAGCAATACACCTCCTCGCTTTGTCTCACTTTATTTCTCTTGCTCTCTGGCTCTTTCGGATACTCATTGTCTGCCTATCTGGCCCTCTCTTCCTTCATTCTGGGTTTCTGCGCAGTCTGACCTTAACTGTAATAATATTGTGAATTGGGGTTACTGCAAGTAAAGAAGCTAGGCTGACCGGTAACCCCTATTTCCTGCTCCTACAGCACCTCATCACAGTAGAAAAGACACATGATTTCTCAATCCACACTCTGCAGTTCCCCACTTGCACTGCTTTCTCTGACATCAGCTAGGATCCAGAGTTAAAGCTCATCTCTCCTCCAGTAAGCTCTCTCTCTCTCTCTCACTTTCTTACTTTCATCCATTGACTTTGCTGCCATTTCCGTCCTGGCCACACCCACCCGTTTTCCACAAGAGGGTCACCTGCAGCACATTTAACCTGGACACAGTTTCAATTTAGCCCCATCAGTATTCATGTTTCACCACAGTCTTTTCTGTTCTCTCAGTCTTAAAGGTTTATCATTATATAGCCTGTTTGCAAAACCTCCCTCTATTTTTGACCTTGCAAAAATCCTTGCATGAATCTCTTTCCACTCACCTGATTTAAAAAAAAAAAAAAAAAAATTTTTTCATTG
>VUQG01000242.1:86144-99124 GCA_015106755.1 Etia nguti
CTTAACCATGACTAAACCACTTAAATTGCAGTGGTATTATGACACTATGTACTTGAGCTGAAAAAGCTTCTGTACTCTGTGTGAAAGGATAAAAGTGACTGAAAACCAAATGCCCTTGAGAGCAGTAGATTGCTCCATTGTATCGCGCTGTCTCCCGTTTTATTTTTTATTTTTTTCACTCGTGCGGCTTGATTTAAAGGTGCCAGGGTCTACAAGTCTGCATGACATGCAGTCCGCTGTGATAAAAGGGTGAACTCTTTAACCGTGATTAGCAGCAGAACTAGATTACTTCAATTAGTGTGTAATCACCTCCGACATTACAGATGAAAGCTGACGCCTGAGCGATTCTTAAATACCATGACTCTCACGCCCAGTGCTACCAATATCAATGACAGCCACGATTGCCTCCCTCCTTCTTCTTGATGTTCCCATTTTTTTTTTTCTCAAATATGCCCCTTTAGGGTATTTCTGTCCTTTTTGAAAAGGGAGATCATATCTATATGTGTCACTTACGGTACATCACTGTCTTCACATGTCACTTGCTTTTGCTGTGTCAATGCTGCCATTTGACAACCAGTTCTGGTTCACCGCAACAAATGTCAAACTCTCTGACAGCCCAAAAGGTCACTAAAGAGCAGTTTAGGGACTGTGTTTTAATATCGCCACTACTGACTGCAATCTGGCATTATCAGTACAGCCAGGAATAACACCGGTGGTAGCGTCCAAAGATGGGGGAAAATTTAAAGTTGCTATGACTGATGTGTTTCACATATTTGGGCGACAGGGATGGGTTCACTGGCTTTGAAGTAGAAAAAGTCAAAGCACAAGTGAAGACACTTTTGTTTTTCCTGTTTTGTGTTCTGGGTTTTCTTTTCTTTCTTTTTTTGTTTTTGGTTTTGTATAGATGGTGGATGGTGATAGCCCATTGTTGTTGTTTTCACAGCACACATGTATAAGCATTTATAAAAAGAGGAAACATGGAAGCGCGCACACACACACACGCGTACGCACTTCTACCTTAACTTTCCTAAGATTGATTTTGCTGCCCATACTAGACAATGAAAGGATAAATTTCAGCACGATCCAGCCTTATTACAAGAGCTCCATGTGGACTTAAGCTTGATGCTGCAGATGTTCTTTCAATTTAAAAGCAACCAAAATATTTTTTTCCCCAGACACTATTATTATTTCATTTGGGTCAAATTTGATTCACAGAGACTGAGGAGGAGGGAAGAGAAGAAAGAGAAGCTCCCAATAGAAGCAAGTCTGATATTCAATTCTCCATTGACATCTAATCCCCCTCAGTAAGGGATTTTATTTTTTGCCAGCAGGGTCCATAGCAACAACATCTATGAACATGTCTTGGGCTATCTTCTCTATATTACTTGCAAATTTGAGATGGGAAAACCCTGGGAGCCCCATAAACTGTCTTTGGGGACTTTGACTCTCTCTCTAGTTCACTAATTGGTTGTCTATCCTCATTTTACCCCTTTCTTGGGCATTCAGGGGATAAGCTTCTCTTACTTTGTCTTGGCCAGTAGTTGAGGTTAATCTGGGCTGATAACAACAAAATATCTCTTCATCCGTGGCACTGTTTCATGATCTGAGTGTAGTAATTCACCCGGGAAAGTGTAGGGCAACATAAAGTATGAAATGATGTCGTGGCTTCGTCTCCACACTGTCTGTATAAACTTCTTGAACCATCCCTGCTCTCATTAGTAAACGCACCAGGTCATTTATTCATTAAACCTGGTTGCAAGTCACTACGTAGGACAATATTTCCTGTGACATGACTATATCACAAGCATTTATAGCTGAGCAGAGCAACATATCAGCTCAGCCTTGATGCAATGCAGATGATTTCCCTACTTTCACTTCTAATTAGTCAGACTACATATGAATATATGACACAGCCTGAAATAACTGTGCATCATGAGTGTGTTAAAGTCATGCCTATTTAATGTCCCTCTGCTTTTCCACTTTGATAGCTCTCCTAATTCCTATCTTCCCTCTGCTAAAAGCCAGGACTCACCAGCTTAGTAACAATTCCCTATGTTTCAGGGATTATACAGTGCATATTTATGCTTTTATCTGTGTGCATCTAGAGTTACCATATAGAAAAGTAATCAAAATACCAATTGAATAACAGAAAGTACAAAAAATGCCAGTTTATGGACAAAAGAAGGGTGGGGATTCATAACTGTCAGTTCTCTCCACACCATCCATGGACTGAGCCCGTTGATCACAAAAGATATCTGGATCTGAATTAGTTTGTTAAATTCATACACAGTTTAAAAGATGGACATAGCTACTGTTACATCACCCACAGATTTCTGAAGTCCATATTTGAAGCCTCAAGATGAGTATTTAGCATTTATTATGTTGGTTGCAAAAAACAGATTTGAGGTAAGGATTCGGACGGAGGTCTTCTTGTAACCGCTGCTATCGCCATCTGGTGGCCTTAACTTATAGAGCAGAGAACTTTCGCCTGTTTTATTTTTCCAATCTGCAAACACTGTCCATGTTTGTACTGTTTATGGTTGAATTTTCTTGTGAACATCAAGAACATCCAGTTTTTCTTGAACATGTAGTTCAGTGTTTACTTTTATTTACACATTAAAAAGGCACATTAACATATTAACTTCAAATCAAGATGCCTGTGAAGACGCACAGTCATTCAGGTCATGGTCATAAATGCAACTGACTTTTTAAAATTGCGTTTAACAACCTAAGCTAATCATATCAAGTATTTGTGCACTTTTATGAGATTAAAATAAACAACATTCCCAAATACAATGTTGCACATACAGTGAGTGAATAAACCACACTGAAATTTAAAAAAAAACATTAATAACTAGGCAGTTTACTACTAAAAGAAATGTCCAGAGTGTTTTTGAAAACTTTCAGTCCAACAATCTGATGCTGTAAAAGAAAAAAAAAGATCATTATAACAACAAACACAGAAATACTGTATAAAGTTGCATGCTCTCTACCTTTCAGCTTGATTTATAATTATGGCTTCACTACTCTGCTACCTTCCACCTCCTCCGAGTTCAGTTTTGGCATTTGTTATCTTGATTATGGACTGGAGGATTATAATTGAATATTTATTGGTCTTTGTCCATGCACAACTCAACATTAATCATTTCTCTACTAATCCAGCCTGTCTTTTATCTTCCCACATAAAGGAGTGTTAATCCCTAAATCCCTGTTTGGAGCACGCAGTCGTTTCTCCTGCTCACTTCATAAAGTGCCATTGGCTAGCTTAGTCAGGTGATGATTGCAAGTCTGCAAGGTTGCACACAATACTTAAAGGTATCACTTTGATTTGCAAATTGCATGTGTTTCTATGATGACTAGTTTTCCAATAAACTTGTGGAGCGAGCAGTTTTGGGTTTGGCTTTTTTTTTACATTCTCAGCTTATTCAGAATGCCCTTAAAGAACTGAGCTTCAGAGAAATCTAGTTAATCCTTCACATGCAGCTCTCTGGTTTTGGGATAATGATGCAACTCTTCAACTTCTTGCCTTCATACAGGATAACGTAAGCTCTAGGTCTGTATTTATGGCACATCTGAGGGTAGGGAGTTAGTCCTTATGGGTTTGAAACTCCCAGAGTGGCGAACCTTTAGTCTCACTTTTAGGAACATGAGTAAAAGCTGTTTATCAGTGTTCTTAACCAGGGAAAGCCGTGCCATTCCTTTAGGATTTAGAGGAGCTTTAGCGATGTCCCAGGAGTTCCCAGCAGGCCAAAAAAGATAACACACATATGCATGCACATTCCTATATTGGAAGAAGTACAAAATGTCCAACAGACAATTTCAAACAGCATCTCGATAAGATTCAAACTTGATACAGGTAAAGTATCATAAATTACAATAATTGCACCCAGGATTGGAGTCAAGCCACCTTTCAGCCAGCCAGTTTCAATCTCATACTACTTTTTCATGATGGAGAAAACAGAATAAATGCAGCAAAAGTTCAGTTTTCATCACCCAGGAGTTTCCATCAGACTCACATGTATAGAATCTCATTTTAAATAAGGTAGAAAGTATTAGGCAGTGCAGTTTCATAGAAACAGAACAGAACTGCCATTAATTCAGCGAGTCAAACCTTTTTATTTGATCATTTCATTTTAATGTATTTTTATATCCAGCACACCAAGTTTATAAAATAAGAGAAACTAATTAGATTAGATCCATTAATCGTGTTTGGTTACTTGGTTACTTTGTTTTCATTTAATTTGACTCTATAGTATAAACATTAATTCCTGAACATTTTGATTTCACAATTCATTTATCCCTTGTATTATTTCTCAGTCAGCTAAAGTAACTATGTTGTTTGTGCTGTTCTGCCTATTCTTTCTATAATCTCGCGCTCCTCATTTCTTTGCCATCATCATTTTCAGCAGATGATTGTATTATTCACTACTCGGGGGTGACAAAACTATTGAATGTATTTACACCTTACTGCAAACACAGGCCATGCTTCAAAATTTCTTAAAATGTTACATTTTTTCTTCAAATATTTGAATATTATGTGATTTTAGTCTGCTTAAATATCAAGCTATTTGAATTGATTTAGCATGTTGCTGGGGCGCAAGTTGACATGATTTTTGATAATAGGAATAACTACACTTGCCTTCGTCTCTCACTGTGTGCTTGTATGAACTCTTGCATATTAAATGGCTAAAGCAGTGTTTCCCAACCACTATGTGCCACGGAAGATTATCTGGATTCAACTGATTGGTTCTCTAAGCGACCAGCGTGAGTAACGGGCAGAACAATTACATTCTCTTCCACTAGAGGGCAGTACAATTTCTTGTTCCAATGAAATGGGTTGCCAACTGCCAGTAAAACAGAAGAAGACGAAGAAGCAGTCGTGCTGCGAGTGAGACTACGAAGCGCGTAATAGCAATAGATAAATATTTGAAAAGAAAAGGTAGTCTGGGCTAAAGTCCAGCTCTTATGGTCAGGCTGGGACTACGCAGCTGTAAAATGCTGAATGTGACGGCTACTTTTTGAACAAATTAGCTAACATGATTGTTGACATAAATTAACCTGTTTGGTTAAACAGAGAGACCAATCAGAACTAATCCTATTGGCCACTGGCATTGATTTACTTTAATGTGGTTCCAGGATAAAAATCTATATTTAATCATTTTTCCACTGATACATTAGTGTTATGGAAATGCATAGAACTAAATTGTTTCCTGTTGCTTGATGTTACAAAAGATTTAAGAGGACAGCAGCAATGGTTTGTAGAGCCAAGTACAATTATGCCCTCAAATAATGTAAACAAAATTTTCCAAAATGATGAGGTAGATCAACATCCTACCAGAAACAGGTCTGACCAATTGACAGCCATCTCAGTAAAATCTCTGGGCAGTTATTTTAGGGTGATTATTTTAGAGGTTTCTTTACAGCTCAGTCCAGAGTGCTGGACCAATCAGAACACTTGAACATATTCTGTGCTAATACAGTATGGATAAGGTACTGTACGCCATTAAAAATGAAGCAAATTTACCAATTTCACATGTACAGGACATAAAGCAGATGACTGGCTGGATCAAAACTGCCTCCAACTCTTAATCAGGGGAAGCGAGTCACAAAATAGAACTTGAAATATGACTCATCTCAGTGCTAATATTGGTAGTGCAGTGATTTGAAAAGAGTCTGTTATTTCATCTTTCTTGCCATTATTGAAGTTAAAGGAAATGCTTACAAAAGATAACACATCCAGGGAAATGATTGTCAAGTTTGAAAAATGTGTTTTTTAATACTGTGCTCATCTTGTATCTAACTATGCAGTATAGAGTGAGCATTTTCAAATTAAAACTACAGTGCTTTGTTATTTTAGCAGAGCAAAAGTAAAATGAACTTGCAAGATTATCCATCAGTGGTGCTATCGGGCCTTGTGCCAGTGGTGGCACGCTTTCCAAAGACAGAAGAAATAGGCTGGCTGCTGAGAACCATTTTGGCTGCCTAGGTTCTGTCCCCCCAAGCAAATCCTATCTTATTCTGGAGCTTCACGTTGGCACTTTTCATTTTAACCCCATTCCTTTAATTCAAATAATTTAAAAAGGCCATTAAATTATTAGATAATATCATAGCTGATGTTATTCCAAAGAGGGACTAGTGAATGAGTGGATGCTATTCTGTAGGCATCTACCACCACAATAATGCAACAAATAAAATTCAGATAATAAGCATAATTTTTAGACTGAAACATAGCATCTAAAAAGGCCTCAAATAAAGAGCAAGCAAAATGTTTCCAAAACCCAAACAAACAAGAAGGAAACAAAGATAGACAGAGCACGACAGTAAGCACAGCATGTGCTAAAATTATGCCCTAATATAGCCTCATCAGCTGGGGTTCATTTTGTCAGACTTGCCTTGGTTTGAGGAACTTTTCTTTGTTTGTTTCCTTCCGTCTTTCTTAGTGTGGTCTCACTATAACTCGGGCTTCACTACAGGAGACTACTACAGATGATTTTACTTGATGAACAAACTAGTGAAGATGAACATCTGGAAGCAATTAACCTTCAGACCTACATTTATACCCATGGAGCAGCATGCATCAGTAGAACTGGGCTTTGCTCCAGTTCTCTAAAACCCTTTACTTTCTACAAAAACCACACATCTTTATTGCTGTACAGGGGAAAAGGTTGCAGTAATGTCTCTGTTTGTCTGATTGTAGCACTCTAGGTCAAAGGCCACTTTCACAGATGTCTGCTCAGCACTCTAAAAAACAATCACCTGAATTGTGGTGCTGAATAGAAGTTAATTATTATTTATCTGCCTGTCTTTACAAATTAAGAGACGATGCCAGCAACTACCGTCTGAATAAAAAATACCCACTTATTAGTCATACTAGTGAAAATCAAGTTATAGATAGATTCCATTTTACTTTTTATCTTTTTTTATGACCTTGTCTTGTGTTGCCATGGGTGATGATTTTTCCAGGCTTGCACTGTATATATCATTCGGGTCTCGACTTTTATGCGTGGCAATGCAGAAATGCTGCATGTGCACAGCACTCTGGGAGAAATAAACACCATAAAGGCTGCAGTCTTCGTCCACCTGATCCAGTAATTTGTGGCCAAGGTTACAGAGGTAACACAATCTTAAGGGAGTTCTGTGCAATGCAATGTAGGTCTTTCTTGCTAGGATGGAGTGAAAAAAAAAACACAAGTAGGGCTTTCTTTATGTGTACTGGAGTCAAAGCTCTTGTGAAGTACTGGTCAGTTTAATGTGTGAACTGACTACTAAAAACTGTGACTTTGCAAGCAAAATTATATCAATGTTAGCAAAGAAAACAGTAGAAAAACATGATGACTATCAGTAGAGTGAAACTGGTGCCTTCCTTTATTGTAAAGGCTCTGGTTCATTAGATAGGTGAATTTTCCTAAAAGCACATTAATGCATCTCAGGACTACTAGTGCCAGCTATGCACACAGAGCAGCTAGCAGCAGACAGCAGCTTGCTAAACCAAATTGTATAAAAAAGATAAACTGTCCTCTGGTGCTTGAATAAAAGCAAAGACTGAGGAAGAGGGGAAAAAAGTTAATTCACCATCATTCAGTTACCACACGAAGCCGAATGTGTTGCTGTGACTATATTTATTTGCCGTCTTGCTTTAGTGCAAAATGCAATTTGTTTCCTGAAAGAAGTTGTATCTGGAAAAAGTCCTCTTTAAAACTGCAGCTCTGTCGTTTCTCATATGGGGAAGAAAAGTAAAAGGAAGAGCAATTTACAGCTGCACATGCAGACTTGACTTGGAGTTGCACTAAAGGAGGGCCATCTTACAAACAGCTAGTAGTGCTGCTGCAGGAAATTTGATTTGATTGTAACACAGACACAGGCACAAAGCTAGCAGGTAAAGTTCACAAAAAAAGGCAAGAGTAACATGTTGCATTTTGTTTTTTCTCAGCAAATCACAGAATTCTTGTTTATTGGGCAAATAATCTCAGGGCAGAACTTGTTATTTCAAGCAAAGGCTGAAAATGAGAAAGTAAACAAGGAAATGTAACACTAAAAAGGCCTAATGCTCACCTTTAATTGTGGCTTTGACTTTCTTAATATACTGCACAGTGCCATGGTTTGCAAACAAGCCACTAAAGATTTTTAAATAAGGCTGAATTGCAGACTTATTTTATTTCCATATACGTTACAAGCCACTATGGTTATTTAAGAAAAACAAAACAAAACAAACCTCAATGCTAATCAATACAAAAAAATACTACTGCATTAGATACTCAACTGTGGCTGTTTTGCCACCTCACACAATTTCAAAAAGCCTCTCCTCTCACTAGCAGCTGAAGTAGTTGTACTTTATTTAGTACTTTAAAAACTCAGAATAAAGTGCTAAAGTTCAGTAAAGTTTCTGTTTCATTCCTATTAAACAGTTATCATAAATGTTAACTTGTTAATGTTATTGTTTTAACCATTATCAGTTACTTGAAGGCCTCATTAGCCATCTGTAAAACTACCATTAAGGCAGCAGCTAGCAGCTATGGCAAATAATACTACAGCATTAATGTGGGAGCTAGGATAGCACAATTACTCATATCTAAAAACCGTTTCTCAGTTTTGCCACATCCAGTCAGTGTTTTGTGTGAACAATAAAATAGGCAATGATGTTTTAATATCTTATAAATAAAATTATTACATGACAATTGTGTCATTAGCAGAAACTAATTTAGGCATCAGCCTCCAGTGATACTAGCCATCATGTAATACCTTCACTGGGGTCCATTTCTGGCTTTATTGTGACAAAGCTTCCAAACAACATCATTGGATGAGTTTGATGTTCAGGTGCAGTGAATTATTGAATAAATTGTTGATACATTATAACTGTTGAGACTTGTTAATGACAATAAAGTAATTATTTTTAATGACTGTCAGAGCACATAACCTGCTGTGCTCTGACAGGTTAAATAAGTTGACCTGGGGCTGTTTGGCTTACTTAAGCTTAGTGTTTAACAAAATGAAAAGCATAATGTCAATCCATTCAGGGACTATTTAAGCCAAATCTCAAAGCTCTGTCAAATATTTTCCCTGCTGGTGTCATATTGCATACCTAATGCCACAGTGGTCATGGAGGATTAGTTTAAGCTGATGGACCTTTTGGGTGAGCACCTGCATTTGGAGCGGCTCTGACTCAGGTGTGGAGCGGTCGTCTACCAATTGGAAGTTTGGTCGAGTTCGCATGCCAGAGTATCCTTGGGCAAGATACTGAATCCAGAGTTGCTCCCGATGCATCCATCAGTTGTAAGTGTGTGTGTAAATGTTAGAAAAGCAGTTAGGTATGGATAAAAGTGCTGTTTGAATGTATGTGTGCTTGAATGAATAAGTCTTGCAACAGAAAGCAGTTTGAGTAGAAAGTTGTTATATAAGTACCAAGCCGGTCCATTTGGAGGCAAATACTAAGCTCAAAGGGCAACAAGATCTAATTTTGCTCTCATATGGTAATTTATTAATTAGCAAATGAAGTGAAATAAAGTTTATTCTCTACATGACTGATATAGATTGTCATGACCACACAAATACATTGATAAATTATGTAAAGATAATGTAAATGTCTTGTGCTGTGATATTAGGTCACAAAAATCTTTGAAAGAATAAATTTTTGCTATGAAGCACCAAAGCACATGTCACTGGACTTACCCATAATGGCAAAAAACACAACAAAATTAAAAAGAGCTCCTAAGCTTTTGTAATGTTCACCCAAATTAACACCAGCAGCTGATTTGCTCTGGTAAAGTGACAAAAATATATAAAAAAGTGTTCATTATTTAGGCCATTTGTTCATTTATGTGTTTCGGCTCTTCTTCAATTACCACTGCTGCCAACACGTTTCAAAAGGCGCAACTTTTACTTTGAAGGCAAACTGTCTCCGTTTCAGACATGCGTCGCATTTGTTCAATTTTCACCGTGCTAATTGGTGAAAGGAACAAGCCGATGCTTTTGTGTGCTAAACTGTATTTCACATCTTTGTCCAAAGTGACACAAAGTTTTGATTTTGTTTAGAAAGCATCAGCATTTGAAGAATGAATTGATATTTGTCGGTATGTATTTGCATTCTCACAAGTAGGACAACGAAGAAAAAAAAAAGAAAACTGGCATTTCTCATTATACAACTTCAACAACTGAAAATGAGTTATACTTCATAAATGGACCCAAAGAGCCTTGCAACACAAGTGAAGACTGTTTACTCTTACTTTTGAATATATTCCAACATTTTTCATTATTACGGATGTCAGCTTAATGACTTGAGTGAAAAGTTGAACCTCTGAATAATATATATGAATATTAGAATAGCTTCATATTTTGATTTGCCTCTAGCATCCACTCAAGCTGGCATGGACCGCAACTTTGTGTAAAATATAATATTCCAAAGAGTATTTTGTTATGCTAGGAGTGCATAGTTTTCTCAGTCTTCAAGCAAATGATCAGTAAAGTTGAGGTCAGATGACTGAGGGGGAAAGAGCTCCTCTTTGGAATTAAAGTTCTTGCTAAGCTTTTAGATATGTTTGAGCTCCTTATCCTGATGCACTATGAATCTTTCACCACAAAGATGCAAACCAGAGAGTGTAGAATGAGAAATGGAGAGCTACTTCTCCTTCATTATGGTGTAGGTGTCCAACTCCACAGTAGACAAAATACCCCCCAGACCTGACTATTCCCATTACCGTGATTCACTATGTGTTTGATGTACTGTAATATCAGTCTCTCTGGCTCTTGCTCGCCTCCTTATATACACCCCAGTAAAGGGCCAAGATACAAGTACCAGTTCAATTTTCATTTTAAAACTATTTCTGTCTGATGTAAAAATAGCCATTATTATCTTGAAATGTGAATGCTTAAACACTCACAAAACACTTGCCGTGTTTTTGCAGACAATAAACACTTGGGCTTAAATGTTTGATGCTGAAGTGCCTAAAAGTAATTTATACTACTAGACATTTTGAGGTTTTTTTTAAAAGTTAACTTTCTGCAGGCACAAACTGTAGTAAGCACGTGTATTTTAGACAGATGGAGATGTGGTTCTTGAAATTCCCACTTTTTCTTTACATCTATCTTTCCTTCTGGTTTTATACAGTTGCCTTCCATATCATGATACTTTAGTGCGATTGCACGTTATAGCAACTGTTCTGTCATAGTCGTGAAAACCTTTTTCCGAAACAAAGCCTATGAGCTGAGCCTCCTTGCGTGTAAATCTTGCCTCTTGCCATCAGTGGCCTGTTTACAAGCTTCTTACTAGCACCCTTAGGATAAATGGGGTGAAAAGTGTAGCAATCAGACAAGGCTATACAGTTGTTGTTGCGCCATTTATTTCTGGGGGCTCCACTACCTCATTTGGGTGGCAAACTAGCTGGTGAGGTGTCCCATTTGTTGTTGTTGTTGTTGAGCAGTGGTCCTCTATTATTTTTTCCTTTTCTTTTTTTGCCATCCCCCATATCCCATAGTTTTTACATGCCATTAACGATAAAAGGAATAAAACTGAAACTGGAGTGAAATAAAAGTCAGAGTCAACTGAAATGCATTTGATACTTCTCCCCCAGCTGTCCACTCAACACCTACAATGACTCTCTGCTCTACCAGTGGTGCCATATTCGCAGTTTGTGAGCCACTGTCGCTGAGTAAACGCCCATTCTGTATCATTTTTCATGCATAATCACGGGTAAATGAAACACTATTGCAGCCAATGAGGCCGCTCCCATAGGAACATAAAAATCTTTGATTTTTCTGCTCTGGGAAATTGTTAAATTTCAACAGCCCATGAGATTGATAAAATGGTGTACAGTGATTTCAAATCAAATATTTATCACATTTGGCATGACACCAGGGAGTCTTTATGTGTTTGAGCAGCCAGAACGATTTGATAAGTCTGACAGAGGACGTTGTATTAAGAAACAGATATACATGGAAGACAATTGCTGTTTCGACTGCTGCACGCTTCTTTTCTCCTCCTCCTTCTCAGAGTGCGCCGTTTTTCTCGCTGTGAAAGTGATATTATCAAAGAGGCCTGTGTGCGAACGCTCTCGGAGCGTTAGAAGAATGACGAGAAATTTAACGGTATTTGTCTCATTCTTTGTGATGCAGGCAGTCAGCAGGAAAACAACTTGTCTTCTCTCATTATTGATGTCCAAAGTCTCTGTAAGTGGGCTAATTTGCCATCTGTTGAATCAAAACATTTCCACAAACTACTCCTCAGCAGTGTTGCCAACTCCTCAGTAAAGAAAATCGCTATTGGCTGTCCTAAAAGTCGCTAGAAGTCGCTAAATGACGTCATCGCCTAATTTGCAAAATTGGTCCTGCCTATGTAATTGTAACAGACTATGTAGGAGAGAGAAATAACATCGTGGAAGACATATAAAGAGAGTAAAAAAACACCCTAAAAGCATTTAGAATGTATTTAGAACTACAAATTAAATTTCTCTTAGCAATTATTGTTTTCAATAATTCCAACCCTCCTCCTTTACCCGGACTTGGGACCGGCGAAAGTGACCCGAAATAGGCACTCTGGCCGAGTTACTCTTTTGGGGTGTGTTTGTGTCTTTTTAAGTAGTTTTAAACCTTGTGATCCACAAAAAGTAACAGTAAAAGAAGAACATTTTTAACTATTAACAATCAAAATGGATATAGCAAGCCTCACCAGACACCCTCAGTCGAAATCGGATGTACAAGATGGACTTAAGGCTCTGCAAAAACATCCGATTTCTAAGTTTGCAATGATGGGAATGATGTATTTTACATTGATTTATTTTAGACACAAAAAAAACCCCCGCACATTTACCGCTCCCGAGGGGTGGGGGGCAGCTTCGCTCATGCGCGATTCATTTGCAGTTTGTACGCTTAGGGGTGAATATCTCCTGCTCTGACATCAGCTGGGGGCGACTGCTACGTGAGGACTACCTGCCGTCTGTGAGCGTCTTGGCACAGGCGAGGTGCTCACGGCAGCGGCCGCTGCTTGTTGA